>CAKNXH010000912.1:179719-217186 GCA_932178445.1 Andricus quercusramuli
TTTTCGTATCTTGCATAGTTTGGCCGAGAAATCAAATCTTTTATTTTCAATGACATTTTTCACGACTAAAAAAACTATGTGTCTGATAGAAAAATGGTTTTATAAAAATTTGTGAATATTTTTGAGATGGCCAATTTATTGTTGTATGTGGGTGACTCCCGTCTTCAAAATTTTTTGCATGATTCACTTGAAAAATAGACACTGTCCGCTGGACTATAGCGTTTAACAACATTTCCAAGAAACAACAAAAACGATTTTTTGTTGTTTTTACTTTTTGATCCCGTTTTTTTCAGAAATTTAACGTGAGGGATTATTTTCGTTTCAAGTTTCGCAATCTACGTAAACAGCCCTATAGAAATAATATAGAAACCCTGTGAAATCTCCGTTTATCACAAAATTAGTGTTGAACTGTGAGTAAGCCCCAAGTCCGGGGTACCTGCTCTGCAGTGGCGAGCCGAGCGCTTGAGCGCAAATACTCAAACCTCGATATCTCGGAAACTAAGGCCCATTATATCGAAAGAAAAGATACGCCCCTAATGTATTTTGATCTACTCTCATCCTGTGAAGCCCCAGTCAAATCGGCGATATCCATCTCGCGTCCTCTCCTTGTAAGTTTATCACAACATCTTTTTGAAAATTTTCGAAAGTGTGAACAGTGATGGGGTTAGGCAGCGGCGGTCCAAACTAGTACTACGAGAACTGAGCAAATATCACAATGGTAACAGCTGATTAATGCGGCCGCGTGTGTGGGTGATAGAAAATCTATAAAAGAAGGTGATCCTTTGATGTATGGTTTTATTTGTCAAACAAATCCAAGATTAAAACGTCTTTTTACATCAATGATTTGCAGTCCTGCAGGGTGTGTCAAGACATTCTTTGTGAAAAAATTAATTCGTCACATTGGTCAAATGCGTGATGCAGTTTTCGAACGAATGATTTTCTATTATTCCGAATGGCAGCCATCTTATGTTGAATATGGAAAAAATATTGAATTTCGTGAAGGTCTATACATCAATCATCGGATTATTCCAATGATAATCGGGTGAAATTAATCATTATTGACGATTTGATGCGCGTATCTTATTTCGCAGGATCTGTTTCATCAGGGCCACGGTCAACGCGATATATCGACAAACGCAAATTATATTGTTGTTTTCAAAAATTCCCATGATCGTGAACAAATTCAACATATGGCAAGGCAAGTATTCCTCACCGATCCGTTTCAATACGTCTACGTTCCTGCAAAGGGCATAAAACCCCAAAACAGTGATAATTCTGTTTCAGTCGTACACCTGTGATGAAATCAAAAACACGTAAACGTCCAATTTATGCGAAAAACGCTTCAGCGTTGCTGGAAAGTAAATAAGTTTTATCACACAAAAAGGTGGGTTTTTACAACTTTTGATAGCACCCCTTATCGGTTCACTTCTTTCGAAACTTTTCTTAACAAGATCGTGTCTAGTGATCGCCTATCACAACTCTAACAACATGACCCAATCGCTCAACATTTTTCACAACAACAACAGCAAAATGATGTTCAAAATATAAATTTTTCTCTACCAACCACCCAAACACAGGGCAATGCTCTTAGTGGGGTTGGACAGTCGGTGAAAGATGATCGTGAAAAATCGAAAATGTACCAACAAGTTCTGCAAAGATTTCTTTTCTTCACTTAGGAATCGCGAAAATTAACGCCAACAAATATGCAATTACCCAGTGATAAGACAAACGGTACGGAGGATAAGACGAATTATACTGTGAACGATACAACCGTTAATACTGGGGATATCGTTTCGTTGGTTCCGAAAACATACAAAAATAAGGCAGAATTATTACTAAATGAGTCACAAAAATCGGGTGTAAAAGATAGACTATATTGAGATAAAAAAGGTACAGTCTTTATTGATGGTCGTCAGGTGGAGAATTCAAGCATTATAGATCTTATAAATGACGTATTACGACATAGAAAAAGAGTTGTCGTTCGTGGAAGGCTTCAGTTTGATAATTTCCTTCGCGAGTTATCCATACCACGCGAGCTTGGTCGAACCACTTCAAAACAAGTCTGCAACAGAGGTGAAAAATGCATTTACTCGTATTCTGGAGAAAAGTGATATCGCATGCGGATTTGCCTGCAAACTGTCAGAGGAGAAGAATTTTTCGGCGTGAGCTTTCAGAAATGTCTGCAAGATAGTGAAATAAAGTTTCGAGTTGATCGCGATCCTACTGTCAAAGCCGCAGTTGTAGAGCGTTTTGATCGCACTCTCAAAGAGCTATGTGGCGTTACTCTACTCACCGAAACACCCACAGATATATTGATATCCTTTAATTACTTGTGACAGTATGCAATAATACAAGTCATTCTAGTATTGGTATGCCGCCATCTGATGTTACCCTAGAGAACGCATCCATTGCACGAAAAAATTTACAACGACGTTATTTCAAAAACGATAAAAAGAAAAACCCTAAACATAAGTTTGTCGCTGTTTTACGCATCAGTCGTGCACGTGGCACCTTCGAGAAAGGATATGAATCGGGATGACGTGAGGAATTGTTTATTAATAAACGGGTTATAACGCGGAGAATATATTCGCCTGTTGTATACGAGTTGGAAGATTTGGCTGGTGAAGTCATTGATTGACATTTTTATGAACAAGAATTAGCAGATGTCAAGAATAAAGATGCACACCAGGACGAGTTTATTGTTGAGAAGGTAATTCAAACACGTGGAGAAGGTTCTCAAAAAAAAGTTTTTGTTGAGTGGGCCGGATATCCTGATAAATTTAATTCTTGGATACGTGCTTCTGAAATAAAACATCGGACATGAACGAAGATCAGTTTCACCTCATTCTACCTAGTGATAGTAGTATGAAATATTACCCTGATAATGCAATCAAGCATTTTACAACACAAATGCCGCAAGAAATTCGTTTACAAGGGCGTTGAACAGTGGCTCTTACAGAGATTCAATTTCCACCCTCATTTCTTCATGTACGGCCCTGGGAAAGTGTATTAGAAAATCGACTTGTTCTCATGTTCCATTACGATCCAGATCCAGAATTTCCCGAGCAATAGTATGATTTCTTCGATAAACAAAATGATTATTAGCTGAATGGTAAGGATATCGTACAAATATTTAAATTACCGAGAATATATCATCTTCAAGGTGAGTTACCTACAAATTGTTATGAAACGGAGAAAAAAAGACCACAAATTCTGACTGGTAAATGGTTAAAACCAATAGTGGCATTTTTTCCATCGGCTGTCTACGACTTTGTGAATGAATTAGTGCGTGCAATTAATAGTACGCCAGAAGTTAGCGAATACGTCTGCTTAAAACATCATCAGCTAAACAATAATTATGTCACAGTGCCAAATATTTGTAAAGATGACTGTAAACGAGTTGGTAGTCATTTTCATGTAATCAGCGAAAAAATATCGCGCATTCTAGTAGTGATGCATGTCGATCCGAGTTGATCGTCTGTCTCGATATATTATATTCAAATTACAAGAATTTCTCGGGATAATATTCTCTATCATTCATTTGTTTTTCCTCGTCTCGTATCGTCTCAAATGTCGAGCGAATCCTCGGTGTGAGTGTTACAGCTAAAAATTTCCAGTTATGGAAACGCAAAAAATAATAGCAACAGAAGATGATAAACCAGGCGAGAACGAAGAACCACAAGCAACTTCCTCAAAGTATTGTGGACTCAATTAAATAAATTTAGAAAATCTTCACGTGAATTATGTATTTTCATAATGTCAATAAAAATGAAGATGTAAATTTAAACGTTAAAAATCTTTTCTATTTTATTATTGTGTACTTTAAGACATTACTATCATAATTACTCATTTTCATTTTTATTAAAATACACAAAAATATACAAAGTTAATAGATTCAAATTTAACCTTAATAGCAATCAAAATTCCGAATACTCCAATATTATATCTATTAAAATGACGGACGGCAACACAACGGGAGTAAAATGTCATCTTGAAAGGATCCATCCAAATGACTTTCAGGAAACTTACATGCTGCACACGTCCAAAAAATTAATTTCAATCACATTTTAAATACCCATTTTTGGTTAAAGAGTACATTAAATATTAAAAATATAAGCATTTATCCTTTCAGTTTTATTTCTTTTTATATGTAAGGCCAAATACGTTTTATCACACTCCTTTCTTTACTGAAAAAATATTTGAATCAAAAAGCTAATAATTTGTAATGCATATTCTCATTTGCTTATACATTTTCCAATGATTTATTGAAAGGATAAATCTAGCGACATAAAAAAATTGCTTTGCCATATCAAATTATCTTTTTGAGCAGCAGAACCAATTTATTTTATTTATTTACTGTGAAATATGAAGTAATCTACAGCATTAATGCTAATCGTGACGTAATTAAATAGATATGAAAATTTTCGATCGATCTCGATAGATTTACGAGATCCTCGTTTTGACGATATGAAGTGAGATGAGATATTGCCTTCTAAAAACGAGAAACAGTCTCGAATTCAGATATTTCTCGATCATCCCGGTCGACGTGCATCACTAAGGCTTTGCACTTGAAACGCTATAACCGACAGATTCTTACATGGCGTGTCAACGAGCGAGTCTCACAAATGGATTACCTGAAAAACTCTTTGTCTATTGCGATATTTGTGAACCACTCATCGTTGGAGATGTAAAATCACCACTTTTGAGAGTTATGTCTATTAATTCGGAAAAATATACTTTTGGCTCCACACAGGTGTCAGCTTTTCCAGCACCTAATTACGTACCTCTACTACATACAGTGATTTCGGACTATCGAAATAGATATAAGAGATCATCTTGGACATCCGATACCATTTGAGATTGGATCGTTGACAGTGATACTCCATTTTGAACGAAGAGACTAGTCGTGATATATCCTTAATCAAACCAAAAAATACTCCATGTGACAATTATTACACGAATCAAGTTGGTGAAGGAGGACATTCACAAATTTATATTGGATCACCCTACTGAAGAGGACACGGAATTGGCAGCTTTCTCGGTCGACTCTTTCGTCGTGTTCTCCCGTTTTCAACTCATGGTGCACGCGTAGTCATTCAAGAAGGGCTATGCACAGGCATGAATGTCATTGACGACTTGAAACACTGTACACACACGACTTCCACTGAAAAGTGCGGTAGAATACGTCTTTGAGAATCTGGAGAGAATTTCAAAAAACGTGCTATGGAGAAGGTTCAAAGCCTTATGAGAGGTTCCGGGTATAAACCGCTGCTCAAGAGGCAGAGACTTCAGTCAATCGGTAAACTCGGTGCATCGGGTATCATGGGTAAAGTTGACAGCAACTTAAGAAAGAAGCAGAGGAGGAAGAATAAGAAGACAAAGAAAGTAAAGAGATTGTCGAAAGGTAAATAGAAGAAGAAGAAGACGAAGGGAAAGAAGATTAGGCATAAAACGACTCTAAAAAGCCGTGCAAAATCAAAGAAAAAGAGTATTCTGGACATTTTTGGCAATAAATAATAATAATAATTTACGAAAAATATCTTTCCTACACTCACACTCGTGTGAATGCTTGAAATCAGAACTTGATCTATTTCCTTTACCACCAACTGAAACGTCTATAGAAGGTTCTTAAAGGGTTCACGACAAACCTATTCCATCACTCACTGACGATTCACCCATAGCATTTGTCGTTCCTGGCAACGGAGATAAGTACATTGATTTACCACATACTATGCTGAATCTCAAGATAGAATTTCATGCTTACAGAGCATACATTGAAACATTACTCAACTATGGACCTGCTGCGAAATCAAGTCATCTTACAGCGTCTTCGTGGGTGAATGATAGCACTGGGCAGATGGAAGGTATTGCTGAGGAAAATAAGGGCTTAAGCTCAGTCGCGCATATTTTGGTGCTGGAAAAAAAATTGACTTGATGGATCATTTACACTGTGATGTTTTTAATGAGGATAAATTTCTGTTGAACGGTGTAGAGCGTCGTCTTCGTCTCGTACGTTCTAAAGATGCTTTCTGGCTCATGGATCCTACAAGTCAGGCATCCATCCATATTGCACAAGGGACAGGCAAATATCCGATTACTAGGGTAGAAGTGAAAGCACTTACCATTCATGCCGGTATACATAGCGAGACTCTTGATAATGTCGTACTTGGACAACTACCCAGAAGAATAATCATTGGATTTGTCGACAATGCTTCATACAACGCAAGCGCCTCGAAGAACCTGTTTAATTTTCAAAATGATAAAACAAATCACTTTTCACTAACTGTAGACGGCAAGCTGATCCCATCGAAACCCATTCAACCAGATTTGACAAAAAATAATCTCTATGTTGAGGCATACCACTCATTGTTCACGGAATGTGGTATTCATTTCCTCAATGAAGGAAATAATATAGATCGTGATGATTATGCACACGGATTCTGTCTTTTTGCATCTGATCTCACACCAGACTTATCAGCACACTGCTACTCACATTGGAATCTTGTAAAGCATGTGTCTTTAAGAATTAAGGTTCGTCTAGAGGAAACACTTGCACACACTATCAATTGTCTAGTTTATGCCGAGTATGACAATGTCCTGGAAATTGACGGTGCAAAGCAAATTATTGCAGACTATAGCAATTGTTTTGACGCAACACAGGATTTGACCAGTTCGAACATGTATGGGATCCAGTTTTGTAATAAAAGACGCGTCTTTAAACTGGTTCGAGCACGTCGACACATGATACTACACGCCCACATGCACACCTGCTAGTGGTCCCCATTTATACAAAAGACGCACGCCAGAGCTGGCTCAAACAGGTCAAAACATGAAAAATACATACCCTGAAACACATACCTGCCCACGGATTCTTTGCGTAACCCAGTGCTGGTAAAGAACACTTGCAACGTCTTACATCGTTCTACTCATAGCTTTTCGTCGTAGTCCTCATGCTCATTGTGAAATCTACAATATGGTTGACTATGTAATCGAAATTCAAGGCTTTCGGGATCTTGATGACAATTTTCTACCAAAGGAGGTAACAATCGTCACACTGGATGACAAGTTTGTTGCTTACTGGATCGCAGCCCCACCTCATCCCTTTCGCGAACTTTCTACCTGTGTAAAACAACAAAACATTTGGCTCTCAAGATTCTATCATGAGATCGAGTGGTTCGAAGGAGACACTTCCATGAAGTTTCTCTACTGCAATCTCAGAAATGTAGCTAAATCTGCGGCAACAATTTACACACGTGGGCGTGAAAAAGCGAATCTACTACCAAAAATTATGCAAAATGAGTAGGCAAATTATTAACCTGAAAGAACTGACATGTCCTACATTAAAAAAACTACCAGACAAACGAGAATATTGTTTTCATCACGGAATCAAAAAGGAGCAGGAAAACAACGACAAGAGCAGGTACGATTATTAAACAACAACAACTACAAAAGGACGACCAAACTATCTAAAAAAAACCATTGCTGTTAAATAACACATCGAGGACGAGGACTGCTATGGACAGAGGAGATAAAAAACCAGTGTCTCCTATATTTGCATCCAGTTCGCCATCACACGCATACGAAAACGTATGGACGGGCAATGAACAGCCTTCAAAATCTGCAAGAGCTTTAACTGACGGGGGCCCACACAATCGGTGTGTACCCGGCTGATCAAATACGAACAACTTGGACACGTCCTGCTGCTACCGTTATCAACACAGATGACCACACAAAGCCTGGTTCGCATTGGGTCGCCAACTTCTTCGACAGCTCAGGCAGATGAATATACTTCAACAGTTACGGTTGACCGCCTCTTATTCCTCAAAATCTTCATCGTTTACGAGGAAACTGTACCCTGTTCAAGTGGAACACAAAACTACTAGAGAGTGCCTCTTCGAACATGTGTGGTCAGTTTCGCATTATGTTTCTGCATTGTATGTGTAGTGGGTATTCTTTGAGCGAGTTTAACGCACTTTTTATCGATAACCTCGTGAAAAATGATCAAATTGTGGTGCGATTATATAAAAAACTTTTGACTAAACATAAATTGACTTGTATACAAAATGTATCAGGGAGTGAAAATAGTGGCAGCGTCGGTAGTCACTGTGCATGCTCACTGCATAGTTGCAATCGTGTCGAATTTTGTGTGCATGCATTTTCGTCGAAAGTTGCTACTTTGTATCTATTTTAATCAATGTTTGTTTTATCACATATAGGGCAGAATTATTATATAACATTTGCTTCATCGATTATCTCTTTGCTCTTCAATGCAAAAGAATATTGCGCCTACTCTCCTTGGCTAAGGGAGTATATTCTTTTGCGTTTAAGACCATTTCTACTATCTATGTTCGTGTCCCTAATTACTCATATGTATGTTGCGTCATTCGCATATACGTATGTCTGTCTGTATCGAATCTTGTACATATTATTGTATCTTTATTTTGATCTTATATAAGTAAGAATACATGCATGTTCTTTAGATCTAGATTTTTTGTTGAAAAAAAAAATTTTTTAAATAGTGAAAAATTGAAATGAATGTTGTTTTAATTTCAACAACCCTTTTCCAACCTGAGTATAGTGTGAGATTAGGATAATTAGTTAGCGTTGTAATTATTTCTCGCTTTTTCCAACTCGATGACCTCCTACCTCTACTCTTGGCCTAGCAGGGAGGGGGTGGGTGATGATCCTAAAATTGAAGAAATTCCAGTTAAATGTAAAGAATAAATGGCATAGTTCATTTGTTTGTATGACACCTCCTTTTAGGCCATGCCTCTCGACCAATCAGAACCCGTCCTATGGCTCTGTATATCTACTTATATGATTTAAAAAAATTTGGAGTAATAAAAAATACACTGTAGAAATGGTTTTGATTAAAACGCTATTTTATGGTTTTTCTCGAAAAATATCAATTAAATCAACATACACCTGTGATGAAATTTTTGCATATCACACTTCTTCGAAAAATTATGAAATAATATTTTCAAAACTTTCATAAATTTTCGACATATGACATTCTCTTCGGATCCCAGACTATTGAGGATGAATAACTCACCCTCAAAGTCAAAAAACTTGATCGGAGGGAAATCTTAAGGTGAATTATACTATTTTTACAACTGAAGTTAATTGTGAGTGTCGAAGCTAGAACGAGCATACTCTAAAATTATCATCTCTGAATTTCAATGCACACTGTGCATTAAATTTAATGCACGTGAGTAGAAAAGGCTTTCAATGTATGTTCACATAAATTCAGTCAAATTTTTCGAAAAGTGAAGTAATTGTCACGGGCGGGAACTTCTGAAAGTTTTTGAAAAAGTGATAAAGACAGGGTGGCTGCAAATTTGCGAATTTTTCCGAAATATTGCTAATCGTATGGAAAAGTGGTCCATATCCCTTCTACAATGTCGGTAAATACCGGTGCAGGAATCTGTAGAAAGCAAGTCTCATTCTTGAGTTAGAACACGGAGCGACACTCAATTTCTGCTTTCCACATTCTAGCCGCAAGTTTTCTAATCGTACGGAGAAAAGTGCGCCAGAACTTCCCTGACCTATCTACTATCAATTTTCTAATTATTCTTTCTGGAAACAGGTAAAAAATTTGAACAGCCTCTCCTGTAAAGTTGGCATAATTGAAGATAGCACCCTATAGTTTTAGGGTCACGAATGGTCTAAAATTAAATCTACAGGGCTTCATCAGATTATAATGTTGAGATTATCTCAACAAAATTGTTTAACTACAATATCTTGCTACCTAGATTAATGATGGTTTCAACAAGGCCATAACAACAATTTTTTAAGTATTCAGTAGGAATTCGGCGCCCCCTGCGAACGTGTACTGGTAGATCGTATCCAAAGCCATCAAAATTTGATAATAAGAAAATGCATGGCGGCTTGATGGGCCTGATTTTGAGTAAATTCGTTTTGGAAATTTCTATAACATTACGTTTTAGCAATAAGTCTAATTATTTTCAGCAGTTTTCATTTTCCTTGTGAATTTAAAAGGCATTGATAAGGACTTAATATGAAGTCAAAACATATCGGCAGTCGATAAAATTGGAGTTTGAACATAAAAAAAAACCGGTATAGACGTCAACAGAATTTATTATCATATTTTAGATTTTTGACTAACGTGCATATTAATGAATGTAGTGTAAAAGGTGGAAGTTTCCAAATGTTCAAGGAGGTTGATTAACATAAATGAGATATCTAAGACAATTCAAACATAAAACTACAATCAGAGTTCAAATGCTTTACTTGATTATGAGGGCTTCTTGCGCTGCGTCTTTTGAAAACTGCAACTCCAACTATAGTCGCAGCTATTAGAGCAATTCCTGCAAAAGCCAGAGTGAAGTAAGCTGATCTGCTCTCCCCACGGTAGACCTCACGCCTTACAGAGTAGCTCTATAAATTTGCAAGAGGAAAGAATTAAAAGAAACAAACACAATCACGATAAAATGTAATTTCGTCATTATGGACTGCATAAATTTATTTACTGGTTCTGAGTGTGAGATATCGTGATTCATGCTGTGCGATGCTTGCACGATGGCTTCACTCTGCATCGCTGCTAAATCTGCTGGCTGTTCCTCGCTCGTTCGTACAACTTTCTTTTTTTCAAATACGGTCTCTCCCTCTTCGTGTTGTTTCTGCTCTGTGCGCAACTCTCCACGTTCTGCTTTACGTTGTTCCTTTCTCTCACGTTCCAGTTGCTTTTGATGTTCCTTCTCTATTTATGATCATACATTAATATTTTCAAGAAACATGATAAGAAACACAGTTTCTAAGTAAACTTGCCTTTGTAAAAAATTACGCAAAATGAAGCATCAGAGAAAAATACCCAGGTGAAAATATTCGCGTTGAAATACACGTGGATATCGAAGGAATCTGCGTGAAATGTGAGTGGCAACTTCAAACAAGGAAGACAACGTCGAAGCATTAGGGGAAAGTTGCCTAAGACCCCCTTCCATATTTTCTGAAAATTTTCTGTTTTAAGGAACATTAGAAGCAAAAGCGATTATTGGTATCATAGTTTGATGTTTTCTTTACAAAGTTCACATACTTGAAAGTTCAAAAAATGTTAGAAAGGCAATGATTTTTGATGTTGAAAAAAAGATGTATTTGTCTCGTCTTATGCAACCCGGTATCCTAAGACGGGCCCCTTCCTAAAATAAAAATATCTATGTAATTAAACACTAGATATTGATGAATTTCATTCGCAGCGTTTTGTTTAAACATAATCTTTGAGTTTATGACATATTAGTTACGTAAAATACATTATAAAACGTAAAATAAGCATTGAATAAGGTCTAACATAAAATAAGTGTAAACAAAGATCAAGGACTAAATGTTCATGAAAAGTTATAAAATTTCGAATATTATTCATCTCAGATCCAGAATTTACTGATATAAATCGAAAAAGCAACATAGTTTAAAAATTTTCTCATTCATGATGTAAAAGCAATAAACAGGTTAGGTCATTACCATCGGGACCTATGGAAACTCACAAGGAAAGCAGATTTCGCTTTTACCTACATTTCTCTAGCCTAACCGGGGCTCGTCTTAGGAATTTCGCATAATTACAATTTTTTAAATATTTTCATTAAACAGCATAAGAATTAATAAAACGTAAGTATCAGTTGCAAATTTTACAAAATTATCTATAAAAGAAAAACATAACTTACTCCTTCTAATCATTAGAAGTTATTAAATCACAACTCTTAAAACAGGTATAAGTTTGTTCTCTAACGTACGAAAATAATTTTTCTTTTCTGTTTTTGTTAATTTACTCCCAGTGGAGGAAAAAACACCTTTAAAATAGCCAGAATTTCGCTGAATACGTATTGGCATGCGTGAGTGATGACTTGCGATTGATTTTTGATTTGCGATTCCTGCACAATATCTTGAATAATTCTATAAACTGTCCTACTTTACTTTCCGAAATTAAACTAAATGCACCCGTAAAATCTCTTCGAACAAAAACACTTTTCCATGTACCTCATCATCGCACAAACTATGGAGCGAATTCGGCATTGTCTAGGATATGTCAAGAAGCGAATCATATAAATAAAAAATTCAACAATAATATCGATTTTTTCGATACTACTGCTACTGAATTCAACCATTTGTTGCGCAACTCAACCAGAAATAGCGGCCATTATGCTCGTTCAGCTGATTTAGATTTAAGTTTGCTTTTCAATTAGTTTATAAGTCGATTTGTAATAAAGGGCTCTGCCCGTACACTGTTCTTAAATAAATAAATAATGCTTTCGTACAAAAATATTAAGAGTGTCCCGTCTTAGGAGGGGCTCGTCTTAGGCAACTTTCCCGTACTCATCCAAGCATGACTACGGTGGTAATGTATTAGTTGATTTCTGTATACTTAAAATCTTAGAACCACCACTAGACATGTAAAATAAGACACTCTCTTATAGTACGCAGTGTACCAAAAACTCAAAAGTGAAGTCTATTTTTACCTATCTCTTACGATTGACGAGATATTTATAGTTGAGAAATTACGTTTAGAGGTGTGCAAGGATTTTCATTAATACTGTTTCAAAGCACAACCTGAATTTCTACGTAGATTTGTACATGTATTCCCACGCTGACTTCCACGCGGATATTGTCACCTGCGCATCCTTCCAAATACACTTGAACTTAGATTGTATATAATTCGGGCATAGCCTGCAAATGGCCTTAAAGCTATTTTCAGACTGTCCGAAAGTCGACAGTCAGGACCGTTTGAAGCACTTTCAAATGAGATACATAACATTCCGCAACACACTGAAGCCAGTATCCGCGCGCTGTGCCTTTTCGCTGCCACGCACCACTCTCAGCCTGACACTGGCAGCAGCGTTTCTAGGAATTGATGAATCCAAGCTAAATAAATCCAAGTTCGAGTGTATAAATATTTCCGAATTATCAGAGAAAAATATACACGTTATTGTAACTTCTTTAAGGATTATCCTATTTGAATTCTGGTATAGAGCTCTTCTGTATGAAATTGGACAGTGTAAAAGAAGTAAAGAAAAAATTTTAAGTAGGGTTTTTTTCTTAAAAAATTTATTTTAATTTTGATGTAAAAAAATCATAATAGCTTGTGTTTTCTTTTCTTCTAATGTGTCTCATAAGGTTTTACATTTTTCTTGTATCTTTTCTCTATTCTTTTACACACCCCCACGCATTTGCTTGGTGCTGCGAGGGGGATCTACAGTTTAAGGTAGGTTCCGAACCACCAAGAGTTACAGCTTTAAGTACTTTGAGAACCTTTAGTGTGTAGAGGTATCGGCCCCACGACTCTCCGGAGATGAAAAACACTCTTGCTAGGCTCGTGTCGACCGCATGGGCCGCCGAGGATCTTCCAGAGTGCGAGGCGGGAGTCGAACCCGCAAGCCGACAGAGTGGGCCCAGAGCCTACGCCTTAACCCCCACGACAATCGTCCCACTTCAAAAAACATCACAATATGAACTGAAATTCATTTTTTGAAAAAAAACCTTCTTAACTTTTTTTGTTTGCTTTCTTCACACTCTTTAAAGTTATGCAAACAAAAAAGTGGGCTGAGAATAATTTTATGACCACGTAGAGATTTTTACGCTCGAGAGGACCATATTCTACTTATGCAGAGCCCGGGAACGAATACTGGTAGATCTAACTTGCCTCTAAGCTTACATTTAACTATCTACAGATGATTTTTGGTGTGTATGTATATTATACAATCATAACGTGGTACCCTTAAGCGTAAGAATCTCGATTTTGCTACGAAATTGTTTCTAGCCCACCTTTTCTTTTACATGTCTTTAAAAAGCGTAGAAAAATCTATTTTTATAGAAGAAGACTTATTTTTAAGTGGCGTTTTTTTTTCTTCAAAAAATCAATTTTAATTGCGATTTTTGAGAAAAATACAGATTCAAAAGAGAAAAAATTGCTACGATAATCTTAAAGTACACGAATAGAGCTTTTCCAAACACTATACAAGAAGTCACTTGGGATAATCCCAAAAAAAGGATATATATTTAGTATTTAACAATAGTTCTGAATAAATTTTGTGAAAAATTATTTCGCTTCTATGGCGAATATCTCTACTCATACTTAATACTGCATCCGGAATTTCCATGCGATATTCTCATTGAAGCAAGGAAATTCCTTCAAAACTGATAAATTTTCAATATAGCCTCCAAATTAGCCAGTTGAAATTAGGACACCCCATTCTGAATTCAAAGGTAAAGGTAAATGTCGGAATTTTTGAATTTAAATAATATCAATTCGCTATTGAAATTAAATATACGGTAACCTAATCAAATCACGGAAAAGAAGGAACACCACTGAAGACAGCGCTAGTAATCGAGTAAGGTGCCAATGCATTTTCAAATCGAAACATTCTGAAAATGAGAAGAAAAGAAGAGAACAAGGTACACAATTTTAAATATTCGCAGGTAACAATCGTGCGTACCAGAACTATGTGAAATATTGCGATGCAGTGTGTGCAGTCGTCATGATGGCGAATTTCGAACACTTTCTATTATATTCCCTGTTTATTTTATAAGACAATCCCATGTTATCAGTACTCATAAAACGTAGCAAGCATTTTTCAAATACTTTCTTACTTTCTATAAATTTAAAACTTGATATTAGCACAATATATTTTTGTATGTAGTCAAAAATTGTTAAATGGAATCGTTATACTTTTTCAAGCTTATTTTATTCATTCCAGTCAAACTCTAAAAAGAGTTTTATAATTTAAAAATTTCGACTTTCGTTAGGGCAACTAATAGCTATTTTCCAAAACCGAGTTCAATTTACTACATTCATTAAATCAGTACTATTACTGGTATGGGTTTCCGACATTTGTCACTCAGTCTGGTTCTGACTCAAACTGGGAGACGTCTTAAAAAATCCAAATTGAGACACAAGTCTCTTTCGTGCAGCCTTGTCCGCTGCTTTGTGAAGAAACGCTCCGCTGCACTCTTCTTTCTGTTTTCTGACCATTTCCAGAAGAGGGTTTCATCCATTTCTGACTATATGTGCTTCACCCATGATAATGCTATTGTGAAGACACTCGCGATTCAGCATTCCGCGAATACTTTGACGGCATGAGATATTAAGTCGTGAAACAGACAACTTGAGGAGCAAGATTTTTTTAATATTCATAACCTTTCGTGACCCGATTTCGGGAGATCTGAGCTCGTTCTTAGTCCGTAAAACCACTTCAAATGAATAGAGTAGGACTGGGACGAAGACCAAATCTATCGGATAAGACGTTTGTAGCTGCATCGAAGAGCATCGTTTATAGATATTACCTCCGGGATGCGGCTGTCGTGTACCACTTCTGTCGACGAGCTCAGGGTTCTGGGAAACGCCAGCAAGTCCTCCTTGCTTCAAATGAATCTTGGTACATCTTTCTAACCCAAACTTCATTCCAATCTCCTGCGCGTACTCCTCGAAAATCCTTATAGGAATTGCAAGGTGTGAGAGATCGTAGCAATAGTGTGAAGCAAAAGAGAAGAGGGCTCATGCTGTCATCCTAAAGGAGGCTACTCTGGAAGATGACGCTGTTAGATCCTACACGATATTTTCCAGATAAGAAATTAAATCTGGTTTTCCAACGGGGCATCAATCTCCATATGCATCTCACTATTTGTAGATGAACCTTCAAGCTTTCAAACAAAAGAATTGTATGTCTGTGGGAGGTTGAATCAAAAGCTTTCCTGTAGTTAATTCAGGCCATCGATAGGTAGCGCTGATATGATGGTGCGTCTTTGTGGTTGCAAATTATCGAACAGCAGGTTCTCTCGACATTATGATACGTTCATCTCTCGCCACCTATGTCCGATTTTCTGAACAATCCTATAATTGAGAAGAGCTGTGAAGATATCATACAGCGTATTCAGACAAGTTATTAGCCCGCAATTGTTAGGGTCAGACAAGTTGCCCTTTTCCAGAAAGAGCACTATGCGTCTTTCTACCAACCACTGCGGAATAGGATCTTCCGACTTCAGATATGGGGCGAACATGCGGGCCAGATGCCGGTGGGTTGAAGGAAACTCCTTCTACCAAAAGCTCTTCATACCATCTTGCCCCGAAGCGGAATAGTTCTTCATGCCTCTTTATACTTTTTTCACCACTTTTGTAGTGACAGGTGGGCATTCCTCCCTAGGTCTTATGAGGTCACTGTATAGCTCCTTGAAGCTATTTATGTTCTGTGTCAATGTGTTGCCTGATGATTAGCCAAAGTTCTCGCTACAAGGAAGAAGTTCTACAAGGAAGAACGTTAAACTGCAAGTTCCTCCTAAGCCCCAAGATCTGGCTGAAATGAATGCCTCTCTTCGAGAAGATATCTCGCAAGAGTCCGACCTCTGGACCATCAACGCTTGCATCAACTTAACAAGAAGATTGGATGGGCAAGACAGAATGCATCCCGTGTTCGATGTGTGATTGACTACAGAAAATCTGGTAGACCGTTCACGGAAAGGGTTCGAAAGTTCACCCAAGAACTGATGATCTTCAATCACACACCGAACAAGTCAAAGCTACTGACAATCAAGCAGCATATTGTTGACAAAATACGGGTGTTATCTGACGCAAGAAGGACAATACAGGAGAGGGAGATGGATCAGGGAGAATCAACAGTTCCTCGCTAGCCCATCACACCTATTCCGCGGTCTCCCTGTTTCTGTTAAAAATCCACCCAAGCCCAAGGAGGTAGAGACTTTTTGAAGAGAGGTATACAGCATCCCGAACACATCCGATTACAACATCACTGTCAAAGAGAAGAAGAAGGAGAAGAGGTATCAAGACCTTAAATGGAAGCTGCAACGACTGTACCCAAAATATTCGGTAAAAGTAATTGTCTTTGTGAGCGGTGCTCTCTGAGTTGTGAAACTGTCACTGGTTCGTTACCTTAAAGCCATACCCGCGTGCCGAAAATATGCCAAGGCACTTGCGAGATGGATGCAGAAAGCTGTCATCCTTGGGTTGCTTCGTGTACTCACGACACACGAGGGTTTTGTCAGGCTATCGACGTAATTTTATCGTGCCATCCATCTCACGGTCGTGAATGGCCATAAGTGTGATTCACCGCATATATATATATATATATATATATATATATATATATATATATATATATATGTATATATAACAGAACAAGAACAGGTTGAAAAACCACCGTAGGGTCCCACTTAGAACAACTGCCATTCATCAAAATGACACTGGCTGCCGGTAGAAACGCGCTAAAGCACACCTATGGCCACGTCTCACCACCGTGAGTTGAATAGCCACAGCGCGACGAAATGACAGCGACAGGTCGACGAGGCCCCTGTGTTTCTTGAGGACACAAAGCGACACAAAAATGATAGCCCTCTGCATATATCTCGCATGTTCCTGGGCATGTTGCTGGCACGCGGGTATGGCTTTAAGGTTACGAACCAGTAATAGTTTCACACCTCCGAGATCACCGATCACAAGCACAATTATTTTAACCAAATATATTGGGTTCAGCCGCTACATGTTGCATTCGCTCGAATACGAGAATTCGTTCGCGAATATAGTTAGTTTCTTCAATACCTGGAGAATGATGTCAGGCCTCGAGTGTGCAATGGATACTGCTGTCTGAGAATCATAGTTTCAGAAAATTGGGCGCTTTTCGTTTTGGCTAATTAAAACTATCTGCTTTGGAGCGTTCAACAAGGCAGGGTCGTGGCTAACGCCGTGGAAAGCGACAAAGATAGTAGTAAAGCAATATTATTCGCATTATTTCGGTAGAGACACGTCGTACCCGCCTGAGTAAGACACCTGGATAGTACGTGATCTAGGTACTCCAGCGTGTGCTTGACACACTCTGTTCCTATTGCTGGCAACATCTTGTGGTAAAATGTGGTCACGGTTTTCTGAGGTAAAAATTACACTGTCCTGACAGGCAAATGAAAATGAAACCCTATGTATCTGAATTGAATCATGATGATCTAAAAAAGAAAAAGTTATCTCCTTCGCCGATCGACGGCATTAGCCGGTCTATGAATCTTGTATTTAGAAGAGTCTAGATGTCAAGAAGCTTCCATTATAGATAGAACTCGAATGGGTAACCATCTGCGACGTACTACCAGGTTTTTTCAACGCTGCGTATTAACAAATGTCAAGCGGGAGCATAGACGCCGAGGATGTTTGAGTGCATTAGATGGGTAGGGTCGAATGTCTGCCTTGAATCTCGACTGTTGAAAAACCGGCAGAGCTCGGGAGGTGATTTTCTCCAGTTTTCCTCTTCCCTGGCCAAACGTAGCTTATCACTAGTTGTCATTAAATTCATACAGTGATTCCAAGCCCATACTGGTATAGTAAACTTTTTCACAGGTCTTTATTCGGTGAAGTGGAGTCTTCACACGATAAAGATACTGACGCTAAAGGAAATCAATAATACTTTAGCAGCAAAGCGATCCGTGTATAGACCTCTATTTCACCAGAGTTTCAGAAGAAAGACATAGTATAATAGCTTTTTAACCGCAGTGATACGGGACTTAAATGAACTGACGTAAAAAGACAATAATAGTACCTCTTTTGCCAAGGGCTAATTTTCTACACTTCTGTAAAAGTTTCCTTGCATTTTCTCATCGGGTTTCTGTTGGCGAAATTTTTCAACCTCTGCTTTCTTTACTTGAGCTTTTAAAAGTGAGGCATCTAGATGTAGTAATAAAAAACTCCTGCTCCTAATGGTAAAATTCAGGGCAAAGGGTTTCGGCTGCCTGCTCCGCGGCTATGTAAAGGAAAGCTCCTTTGTCAATTATCTATTTTTCCCTGTCCATTGTTGTGGAAGGATCTCTTTCAGTAACGAAGATGTGAGCTGTACTCAAAATAATTCAGTTAAGAAGACATTGAAGATTTAGAAGTCCGCGTCTGCTTTAACGGCGTGGAATGTATAATCGCGGAACGGACGAATAGATGGTTACTCCAGACTCAACCCATCCCGCGTCGCACCGCCACCGTGCCGCACGACGCGTGCATTTCCCTAGCGATGTAGCTGATACAAATCTTTGGGTAGAGAATTGAAAATTACTAGGAAGAAAATATGGCCACCGCAGATTTCTGGAGCGCAAGTTTTAACTGTAAAAGGCATGTAGACATGAATTCATGAAGTAAACACCCTGGCGGACCGGCCGAACGCAAACATTACGCTACAGCGTAACGGTAAAGTAATGGTAAAGTAATGCTAAAGTAATATGGCATTATAATTAATAAAGGAAACAAAATTAATATGTAAATTGTTGAAATTATAATAAAACGTTAAAATTTACATTAAATGGTCATGCCGTAATTGCAACAAGTTGCTTTCTCAGCGTTAAAAAATAAAAAACAAAGTGGCTGTCATGCAAGTCGGGTCCCTGCAGACTGGCAACCCACTTAAAGCCACGTTAGCGGGTTGCCAATATGAAGGGGCCCGACTGCAATGACGGTCACTATGTTTTTTTATTTTTTAATGCTGCAAAAGCAACTTTTTGCAATTGCGGCATGACCGTTGAACGTAAATTTCAACGTTTTAGTATAATTGCAACAGTTTACATATTAATTTTGTTTCCTTTATTAATTATAATGCCATATTACTTTACCATTACTTTAGCATTACTTTACCGTTACGCTGTAGCGTAATGTTTGCGTTCGGCCGGTCCGCCAGGGCATATCACGCTGGTGATTGAGATTTCAAGGAGGAAGTATATTTTAGTATTATCATTGTTGATTAATGAACATGAGTCTTATTTTTTTTCCAATTCAAAATCAATTATTTTTTTTTAATTGATTGATTGATTTTTTTTTGTTCTTCATCACAAAATTGACTACTATTGACTCAGAAAGGACTCTATTTCTTAAGAGACTTTCTTAGGTGACATCATTCGTCATTAATTTGAACGAATTTTATGCAGAAATACAGATTATCGTCCATTTTCAACTTCCATAATTTGTTTTCCCAATTCCCAATTTTCCATAATGCTAGGCTACCGGCCCCTCCTCCCACCCCCTCAAACCATTGCGCTATATATGTACGGCCAATATTGATTCAGAATATTAATTTCATTATATTTAAAAAATAGTATGCATGCCAATTATTGATCGAGAGGAGGATACAGTAAAGTAGCAGTGAATACACAAAAAAAATAATAACCTTAGAGACTTGAAGTTTCAGATTGAATTATTACAGAATAATCCTTTTAAACCTATATATTTCATTAATAGAAGGATTTTCTTTGCACTATACAAAAATTTCCCTTGTCCACAGCTTCTAACAAATAGGCGAGTTTAGCGCTCACTAGAAGGCGCCAACAAACTCACATCTAGGTGCCTGCGAAATTCGTACTCATGAATAAACAAAGTTAATTCTGGAAAGTTTCTGCAAATTTTGCAAGGACAATTATCAAAAATGTGTCAAACATGTAGCCAAATGAAAAGTTGAATTGCTTGTTCGGAAAGCATTATTGAAGAGGTAAAAAATATATTTGTTGGAGAATTTAGTTTCGAAGGAGAGTAAAAAATCTACCTTACCTACCGTTGCTCAAGTCTTACCTCCCTGCCAAACTAAGAAAGATCAATTGCCAACCAAGAATGGAAAAGTTAAATTTCCTATATGAAAATTATTCTCCAGCAAAAAAAAAAATTCAACAACATAGTACAATATAACTAAAATGATGAATTTCCAACAAAAAAGATGAATTTTAAACAGATACAAATGAAAATTGTTAGACTTTGAAACCGACATTTTCTACAGAAATTTTAAACCAGGAAAATTAGCTTTCTGCAAAAAAGACGAATTTTAATCTGAAAAAGATTGATCTTCAACAACAAAAATGGTACAACATTTATTTGTAACAAAAGAAAGAACGACATTTCAATCAAGACGTTACATTTTCAACGAAAAAAATGAACCATTATTACAGAAAAATATTTTTTAACCAAGTACATCAATTTTCAATTAGAAAAAAAAACAATTTTCAAAAAAACAGTTAAGGGGTTAGGCCAGCCTAGAATTTTCGAAAAATCGATTTTTTTAAATTTGTTTTAAAGGGTCCCTTAAGGCCTCAAAAATAATTTCCCAAAAGATTATGGCCGAGAAAAGTCATTAAGTACTCCGTTTTCGAGTTTTAGTACAAGGCCTTCTGGTCCGCAGCGAGTCCCTTTTGTTAGCGCTAGCTAACAATGTTAGCAGATGTTATTGTAAATATTTACTTCCTGACTAGTCTGGCGAGTTTAGACTTGTGGAACGGCTGTTTCAGACAGTTAGGCATGATCCAACCCACTCATGGTCTAGTCGAAAAACGTTCCATTTTCGGTCAACTCGCGCATACCAGCTCCACGGCCATCATACCAGCTCCACTTTATCTCAAAACTACATTTTTGTAGTTGGCCGGAAACATAACTCAGACAATTTTCAACCAATTGACTTGAAATCTGGAATATATCTTCGAAAATACATTGTCTATAGAAGTACGTAGGATTTTTTCTATATATTGCATAGTTCATTTGTTGTTAACAATTATCTGCCGATAATATATATATATATATCGAAAAAATCCTACGTACTTCTCTAGCTTATACTATATAGAATCGAAAAAATGCAGGCCCCAATCATAATTCATTAAATTAGAGGAGCTGTTATTCTGGCCGTGGAGCATAGAAAAAAAAAGACGTCGTCGCAAAAACGCTGTACCGCCGCCATTCTGAAATAAATTGCCTCAAACAAAATATTGTATGCAGTTAATGATATGTATAATAAAGTCCCATTTCTGTAATCTCGATTTATTTCGTAATATTTCTGAAAAAAATTCACAAAAAAGCCTATCTTTTTCGGCCTCTAGGGTGGCCTAACCCCTTAAACTCTTAACCAAAGAGATGATTTTTCAACAACAGTTATGATGAATCTAAAGAAGCCTTGGTGGCTCAGACGATAGCGCGTCGGACTTCCATGCAGGAGGTCTGGGGTTCGATCCCTGAGTTGGGTACCAATGGAAATTTTTCTATGTACTTCTACCGGATTTCGGTGACTTGGAACCTACATTAAACTGTAGTTCTCCTCAGAAAAAGCTGGTATCGTACCAAGGTGGGGCTACATGTCGAGGGGACTAGCCTTGGAGGTCGAAGCTGATTCTATGAAGACTCGAAAATGAGTCAGCGTTCTTCTTGCGCTTCGGGGCTCCTACAGGAGGCACCACGCTCGATGATCGCTCGCCGATTTCGAGTAATAAACACACACACATACACTTACATAACACACCAGGACAGTGCTTCGAATCTGTGCATCTACCTGATGACCTCAGAGTGATCGCTTAGTACACCCTAGCCTGCTAAGGAGGCTGCCGAATGTCAAAGTGGGTGAGGATCACTTTGCCTGATCAACAAAGGAGGACGTTGTTTACTGTGCGATATGTATGTCTGGCACCTGAGATGCATAATCTCAGAACGTTGATAACAACGAAAAACCCACCGAGATCCAAAAATACTCGGTGAAGGATTGCCGGATTCGGAGTACTACCTTGAGAATAAACACGGGTATGGCACAATAGGCTTTGTAGCTGGAGCGCCAGGGTAGGGACCTCACGCCCCCCCCCCCTCGCCTCTATTACAACCAACTATGATGAATCTACAACTGAAATAGTTGAATAATCAGTTGAAATAATTGATTTTCAATTTTGAAGAACGAAATTTCAACCATAGAGAGTGAAAAACTAAAGAAGAAACAAATAGAAACAGAAATACATAGAAAATAAATTACTAATAAGAAATTCAAAATTTCGACATTCCGCCCTTTTTTAATAACTAATTTTTCATTTAACCTTGCCATTAATATATTAGGTATACAAATTAATTCGGTGCCTTCAGTGTCATGTCCTATAACTCTTGGTCAAGCTTGAATTTTTTCCCGCCCTAATGTAGTTTCAAAGGGCAAACCTGAAACCACAAAACACAATGTCATATGAAACTCTTCCGCTTCAAAAATCTAGTTCTAACCCGACTCGACACAAAAGCTCCTGACTGTATTTGAGTCCACGATAGTGCATTCCCCACCGTTCCATCGCATCAGATCGCGTAGTGCAGCGCAACAATGCACCGCACCATTTCCCCCCAGCTACCCGTAACACGATTCGACACGAAATCACCCGACTGTGGTTCAGTGCGCGAAAACGTATCCTCCTACATCGTATCGAGTCCCAACGCATCGTTATAAGCACAGCACCTCCTGAACTCTCCAAACACCCGTTACACGAGTTGACACGGAAGTAGCCGACTGCCCTCGAGTCCGCAGTTCGCGATCACGCATCCTCCACTACCATCACATCGCGTGGTGTCGCGCCAGAGCGCATCATACTCCTTCCCCCGAGCCACCCGTGACCCGATTTGACACGAAAGCACCCGACTGCACTCGAGTCTGCGATCACTCATAGCATCGCATTGTGCCGCGCCAGGATGCATCGCACACTTCCCCCCCAGCCCTCCATGACCCGATTTGACACGAAAGTACCCGACTGTACTCGAGTCTGGGATCACCCATCGCATCGCGTTATTCCGCGCCAGGACTTAATCGCAATCGCGTCTCGGGAAGTCCAACGCACCCCCCCCCCAGCTCCCCCTGATCGAATCTGCGATACAGGAGGGGGCTACAGCCCTTCCTTAGGTCCCTGACTTGTCGATAAGCATATACTATAAACTAGCAATTTAAAAAAAGTATAATCAGCGTCAAGTGATTTTTGCGATTCCAATGAGACATGAACTGCTTATGAGAGTTGAGATACTTAAGGAGTCTTATTGAAGAAAGTTCAGCTCAAGATAAAATTTAATACTTACTACTTCTCAAATTTTCAATCTTCATAAAAAAATTAGATGTACTTGTAATCGGAAAATTCGTAGATTATATTATATCCTATAATTATAGTATAGCCATATCTCCATTTTTCATTAATTTATTTTCTACGATCCAAATTTCATTTCTTGTACAGGCCACATATGGCTTCGAAACGTTGGATAATATCACAGTTCGCGGTTCCAAAACTTCAATGTAATTTGAAAACAATGCTCTGTCGAATCATCTGAAGAATTTCATTAGTTGCTAGTAATTTTAATGAAAATTCTAGTATCCATTCTCTCAGGTCTTGCATGAAAAACCCTTAAATAGTTTCTGAAAAATTCATAAAACATGAGATCTATGTAAAATTGAAAATTTGGGTCATTTCTTTCACATTTATAATTTTGGTGATTTTAATTACATAAAGATATAATTACGATTATAATATTCGTGAATTGTTTACATGGTTTTTCACGCCGTGGGCATCGTCTCTGCGTATTTTTTTTATTATTTCTATAAAAATGAGGTAGAGCCCATTTTTATATTTACAAGGCTTTTAGAGCACATTGTAAGCTATTCACAAGAAAAATTTGCAGGAAATTAAAAATGCATTTTTTTAACATTCAGTTTAACAATTGCTTTTTGAATTATCCAAAGCGTTTTTAAAATACAAGAATAATATTTTCTCAAAACTATGTCTTCTTATGAATAATGGGAGAAAATACCTCTTAATATCATTAAAATCTCTAATGTTATGAAAGTGAAAAATGAACCATAAGTTCAAATTTGTAACATCTCCTAAATTTGTTGACGTTTTCAAACATTATTTCACTATTGTATTACTTATTAATTTTATTCTTCATCTATTTCATTTTCTATTTATTTCATTATTTTCATCAAAATTACTGATAATGACTGACATTCTCCAGATGATTCCACATGGAATTTCTCGAATGTAGCTTATACATATTACATGCCCATCTTTTTCATTTTCAGTCTTGATATTCAATGGCGACATCTTTTAAAGATTTTATTAAAAAAATTTCAAGAATGAAAAAACATCTGAATACTTTGACATTTTCAGTATACATGCGCTCAAAATAAATTCAAATCTTAGAATAATGATGTTGTTAAAGGGCTGTTGTTTGTCTGAGTGATATAGGTTAATGAAAAATAATATTAAGATGGTAGAGATGACATACTTCAGACCAATCAGTAGAAATTGGATGTTAAAATTTCTACTGATTGGTCTGAAGTATGTCATCTCTACCATCTTAATATTATTTCTCATTAAATTCAAAAGTATTAATAACAATTAAGGTGAGATGAAATTGAAAATGATTGTGCTATCTTCTGTAATTTGCACAGTAGAGAGTCTGATTTTGGCTTTAATTCACTTGAACATTCCAACAAACACAATAGGGTTATAACTAACTATGCTGAGTTAATATTTATTACCTCGATACTAATCTTGATAGAACATTGTGATGTTGCAGGTTTCACCTGCAAATTTCTTTTATTTATTTGGAAACAGCTCCTCCTCTCTTGGAGGGAATATTCATGAGGGAACGAGACTCGACCGTGGGCTCACTTATATTGCCTTGTTAGTTACTTCCAATTTTTGTGTGTTTTTACTCATTTGTAATAATTCACACTCATATGGTTCTTTTTGTTACCGATTCAACGAGGTTTGTGGACAAGAGGATAATGGAGGAAGGAGTTGTTTTCTCTGAAGAATTTCTCTGCTGGTGACCGATCAAGTATGGGGGCTACGAGCGACGATAAAGCAAGGCGGGTTGAAGTCACACGGGTATAGGCACAACCGCGGGTTGTTCACCAGGGGTGATATGTGTATGAGATTCCCGCATTTCAAATCCTGTACATGATGCGATTCAAATCTCACTGCGCTGGATTCGTCGCAGTACCAATATCACTATCTCTTGGGAATGAGGGTTCCAAGGTATCCCTTCATTCACAATAACACTGCGCGAGAACGAGGAAGATACATCTTTACCTACGCAGGAGGGGAGAAATTTGGTGGCCTATGTAGTGCCGAGAGAAGCGAGCTTGTGGTCTTTTGTCGGTCGAGCCTTGTGCGAGGTAGTAATGCAGTCGCTACGTTACGCAAAATTTCCGTGTTTATTCAACAGAGTGGTAATAACCTTTTTTACTAAATCACGTAACTTCTCTGTGTTTCCGTGAAGGTCATTTTCTTCTTGCCGAAGATTTTAGAGTCATTTTTGTTATTTCAATCTTGAAACCAGCCGTGAACGTTCAGTTGTGACACTTTATTTCTTTTCCTCCTTACGGAGCCTCAGTATTGTGTCTGTTTTATTGTACATATTTGCTAGGGAAAATAAATGTTCTTGACAAAATCTATCTTTTACGGTTCAGATCTTAAGGAATATACGTTAATTTCCAAAAATGCTCACTTACGTGGATTTATCTTTAGTTTAAAGTAGTTTCTTCCTAATTTATTTCAGGGCAGCAAATCGAGATTTGCCTGGCGCCATTTTGAAATAAATCTCAAGCTCTCCGGAAAATTGATTTTCTATTAAAAATGTGAAATATCCATTATTTAGTGCTGAGCAATTTTCCAAATATAATGGGGTATTTTTTTAACTCCATTTCACCTTTGATCTTACCTCAATAAGAAGAGAAAATAAAAATCCTTGTTTTAATATCGATTCATGGAACTATTGGTGCAAGGTAACAGCAGGGTTGTATTTTTCAATGGTCGAGCTATTCAGAAGCTTCAGAAGGGTCTATTACTTAATAATAGATTTAATGCTTTCATGATGATTAATTATAATAAAAGTAGTTTCGTGAACACTGCAGCTCATTTCTTCAGGGCTAACCTGAAACTGAAGTTTCAGGTTATGTTGTTCTTATATACACTAGGGTGGTCCAAAAATGCATTGAAATTTTTTTAAAAATTGTTATGGGGACACCCCAGAAATTTGTACAATTCCACACAAAAATGAATCTATTTTTTGTGAAAAAAAATTATATTTAGAGGTGCCGCAAGCCCCATGAAGTTTAACACGTATTTCCCATAAGAAAAAAAAAAGTTTTTATAAATCTTATTTATAATCCTCAATATTACCTCAATTGAGTTGAAACTCAACATTTCTCTTCACAATTAGCCGTAGAATGCGAATAAAATAGAACTTTTTAAATATCAAAAATAATTGTTAAAACAAATTATTATTGTTGATGACTATCTTCATCTATATCAGTGCCTGATAGTTGCGGTTTTTCGGCAATTTTTACCTTTCTGTCCTTTTTTCAATTAGTGAGGTAGTAATTGATCAAGGTTAACAAAAAAAGTTGGTGAAACAATTTAATATTGTTTATAACTGTCTTTTCTTAGATAAGTGCTAGAAAGTGTTGGTTTTTTTTTTTAAATCTTTGACTTTGCATCGCCTTTTCATTTATGAACAAATAATAAGTCAACCACAACAAAAATGATTTTTTGAATGGTATTGTTGTTTCAAGTGAATTATTTTTGCTCTTTTCCCAATGCTTGAAACAATTCATTTGAAGAAAAAAAGCTATTTTACACAAGAGGAAAAAACAAGGAATAGAATAATTAGGAATAGATGGAAGGACTAGGTCTTTAAAAGACTTGTGAAAGTTTTTTTTTATTACAACAAGAAGTTTATTGCAAAGCGTAAAAGAAAAACTTGGAATTGCAAATATTGTAATATCAGCACCCTACACCCTGCCCTGGAGAAAACACGTCTCGTCGATTAAGAAAAATATATATATATATATATATATATATATACAAATTAAAAAGACTCCAAACAAATAATTAATGGATTATAACATCTCACTGGACTTACTGCTGTCAGGAAATTGCTTCCTGTACTCTGTTACCACTTGTAGTAAATATTGTTTCTGACTTTCAACTCTAGTAAGATGAGAATTAAAAGCCGATATCAACTTTATATCTCGTTCTGCTACACCTTTAACCACTTTTAATTTTCTGACTGCAGTCGCACCTTGCTGAAATTCTACATCAGTTTCGCAAAGATTCGCGTCTTTGCTGAGAAAGAATGTGTTAATTTGGAGGCCCGTGAAAAAATCTTTGGATTTTTTTTAGATAAAAGCGTCGACATTCTTTGTGAGAATGTCCTGAATAAATGACGCTGGCAGGCACTTCAAGTTCTCCGGATGCTGGTCTTCCGTTTCCAAAGCTTTCCGCATTAAATTTTTCTTTTCTGGCACTAGTCCATCGTCAAAAAAGCCTAACACTGCTGCTTGTGGAGTTAAGTACCACAAGTGGTTTTTAATTTTGTTTAAGAGGGTTTCAGAAACTTCCCTATCTTCTCCGACATAGAGCTGCAAGTCTTTTATTAATTGTAGATCCTGAACTGGGACTTTGTCTGCATGTGAAGCTTCAACTCAATACTTGATGAAAGTTTATACCAGGAAAACGCAAATCTTCCTACAAGCAGATTCTCCCGCTGGAGGAATAAGGTATTCCTTTCGCAGCAGGAACATTTTCAGACAGTAAATGGCTTTTGACATCCACCTTGCCTGATGCATAGCACCTGGACGACGGAAAAAAATTCCACGCTTTGGGATGCCGCTCAAAAATATTACCGCCATCTCAAGGATCTCCCTGTTGTCCTTCCGGCAGTAATCGTCATTCAGTTTCTCCATGAGAAAGACCAGGATATTTTCTTCCTTATTCTTTAGGGTTTTTTTTAAATATGGGTCGTTGATTCCAGGTTCGTAGTTCTGGGAATCTAAAATGGCCCAATCATCCTCACATTTTCTGAAGAAAGGAATGGATGAACCTCTTGTTTTCCTGAACTTTACTTCAAATGCACTCCTCAGGAGAATTTCTGGGATGTCATGTCTGCACATGAAATATAAAAGATGCCTTCCAATTTTCTCTTCCAGCAAAGTACAGGCACCGTTTCGCACGCCAGTGCCAGCTGCTTCCGTATCGCAGCAACTTCCTTGTATAAGGTCAGTAAAACCACATTCCTGAAGGCATTCAAAACAGCTTAAGCTTCTTCCTGTCGTGATCCACTCTTCAGCTCAGGAACTCCTAGCAGAATTCTATATAGTCCGTAACTTTTCCGCACTTTCGTCAGATGGTTTTGGCGTATTGAGCGCCAGATTCTTTCCGAAACCTGTGAATTGAAGATCGACTGACGATAACAGTATTAGGATCGATGCCGAAAGATTCGCAGGCAGCCACTAAAATAAGTGTGGCTTGTCTGTCACTTGCTTTAGAAGCGTCTAGAGCTGAGGCAAGCTTTCGTGACATAATCTTATGCTTTGTTTCAGATGACGTCGCTTCTGCATCTGAATCTGAATTTGTACAAGAAGTAAAAGAATGATCTACACAAATGGGTGCTGCGAAATCAGGGCCTGCTGCATGTTCATCTTTAGCCACCTGTCGTCTCTTCCAGCGAAGCACTGCAAGAACTGGATGACTGCTGAATTTCCGAAATATTAACTGAAATTAAGAAAATATACATTTTAAATTACTGGCAGACATAATGAGTAAATAACTTACACCGATATGAGGAAACAGTTAAAAGTAATGTTGCTTCAGACTCGCTTGCAGTGTATTTTGTTCAGAAATCTGGAGAAAGGATATTTTCAATTATTTTTTAATCAAGGGTCAGTATTCTCGGAATGACAAGTTTTTAAAGTCAATAAGTACTTATAAATAATTCTTATTACTAGTTTATTTAGTTCACCAAAAGTGTTACTTCATTCTATGGTAATTCTTAGAAGGTCTCATCAATTTTTGGGACAAAACTTCCAGGAAGCCCCTTTTGTCCAATCGGTTGGATATCGTATGATATCCCGATTCCCCGACCGAACAGCCAGGCCCGAATGATTACCCGGACTCCCACCAAACGAGACCCCCGTTAAGGTCTCGAGAATCCGGAGTCAGCCACTTCCGGGAGTGGTCAGGAAAACCCGGTGGCGCCCGCTCACCCCACCACCAGTATTTCAGAGACCTCCGAACCCTACAGGGGGTTCTCTGAAACAGCAAAACTAGAGTCCGAGTCCAGGATGGACCAACAAGGCCGACTCATCGTCGGAATCCAAGGAGCACCCCCAGAGGATGATTGTGAAGTGATTACCACGGCTCCCCCAGAAGATAGGAGCCACTCACCGTCGGGCGTGAACCCCGTTTCAACACCGGATGTCCCCCTTAGAACAATGTCCGAGGTGCAGCCCAGCGAGAGCCGGGCTCCATTACGCCCGACCGATTACGTTTGAATGCCTCCGCCATGATTCGACAGAGACTTCCGACAGAGTTCACAGCTGTCGGAAGCACCTTGACGGCGGCCATGTCATTTCGGTCACCACTTGTCACCACCGCCCCGAATTCCACATCGAACACTCTCATACAGCCCCTAGGCGATATGTCTGCAGCCCACCAACCTCCAATACGGCTCAATCGCCTAGTCATCAAAACCGCCAAAGTGGATCCCAAACCTTCCATTGAGACACCTAAGGGGCGAACCCTAAACCCCTAGGTGAGATAGAGTTCGCACAATTAGCTGTCCCGGTCGCGGGTTCGAACGGCAGGTTCTGATTGGCAGCTCCCTGTACAGACTGACAAAGTTCCTGTTCGGAAGAACAAGGAACCACTACCTCAAGGTCATGACACCTGAGGGGCGAACCCTAAACCCCCAGGTGCCGTGGATCTTTCGCTATCAGCCGTTCCAGTTGCTTCGACACTTGCCGGGTCGGGTTGGCAGCTCTCTCCACGGCAAAGGACTCTTCACGAATGGACGAGGAATTGTCCTTTGATGCAAGGCACGGGACGTGAGAAGGGACCGACGACCGGCATATCCTCGCGTCTGCTCTCATTCACCGTACCCTACCGAACGAGATGAGGATATTCTGAGGATCTCTGTGCCTACGGATCACACGCAGGATTGGACTACCGCCTCTCACAAGACCTCTGAGGGACGAACCCTAAGCCCACCAGGTGAGTTTGAGCCTGGTTGACCAACGGCCCCAACAATGGGACCGTATAGCCGAGACAGGCTACCCCGACCAACCGTCTAGGGGACTACCGACACCGGCGGAGTCGGTCCAAAACCTCACACCGAGAAGAATCAGCTCCTGATGGACCTGCAAGCGCAACCTCGTCGCAAAAAAGGACGCCCTTGTAGGACCAACCTTTCTGGAAAGGAAGGAACTCCAGATACATCCGTAATCAGCTCCTGATGGACCTGCAAGAGCAGCCTCGTCGCAGCGAGGTCGCCCCCGGAATGTCAGCCTTCCTAGACAGGAAGAAACGCCTGACACATCCGAAGATCAGCTTCTGATGGAACCGCCTGAACAGCCTCGTCGCAAACGTGATAACCATGGGTAGTAGCTACAACCTGTTAGGCTAGATTAGTCATTAAGCAATTTAAGATCATAGCATCTAGTTGAAGACCAAAATACTTAAGATTAGACTCGACCTTACGTCGATAGTAAACTTTAAAGTTAAGACAAGTAAATTAGGCATTAAGCAATTTAAGTGTAAAGCGTTAGGTTAAGAATCTGAATAACTAAGATTAAACTCGACCTTATGTCGATAGTTAGTTTTAATCTTAAGGGAGTGCGAGCTGCCACTTTGGGGGACGACAGCCCCCAGGAATTGTTACACAACAAAACCACCAATTGTTAAAACAATGGTTGCTTCGGGTTTTCCGTTGTCCCTCCAAAGAATGACAGCTCTCAGTCCTTTCTCCTTCGTTAGAATCTAGTTTGAATATTGGCGCGCTGCGCTCCCCTCCCTCTGTTAGTATTGAGTTACGCCACGCGCGGCGTGAGGAGCGGGCCCCAGAGCGAGGTTCAGTCCCGCGGTCAGTTCGTCAGTTCTTAAACGGCCGGTGCCTGGCGAGCATCTCGCTCCGCTTTCGGCACGTTTAATGTCGTTACCCTTTCTCTCGATCCTCACCGTAGAATTGGAGAACGATCGAAAAGTTAATTAAACCGAATCTTTCTCACGATCCTGATTGTAGGATCGGAGAATAACGGGATTTAGATAAATTCAAACCAACTCACGATCCTCACCGTAGGATCGGAGTTGGTTTAATTTTCACATTTAACGTCGTTACCCTTTCTCTCGGTCCTCACCGTAGGATCGGAGAACGGCTAAACTAAATTAAACCTCACGCTCTCTCGCGATTCACACGGGTATTAATTGAATTGTCGTGTTAACCTCGTGATCCCTTCTCACGATCCTCTTCGTAGGATCGGAGAATGACTAAACTTAATTCAACATCGTCCCTTATCACGATCCTCACCGTAGGTTCGGAGACGATTAATTGAAGTAAGGTAAGCCCTTTCTCACGATCCTCATCGTAGGTTTGTGAAATTAATTGAATTAACTGTTCACCCTCGCGATCCCTTCTCACGATCCTCTCCGTAGGATCGGAGAATGACTAAATTTAATTCAACTACGTCCATTCTCACGATCCTCCCCTCGCGATTCTTCAGGATACCAGAGTCAAGTAAGTCGGCATTTTCTCTTTCTATGATTTTACGGTCCTGGACCGTTTCTCTACTACTCCATCCCACCTTCGATGGACCCATCCCCGCGATCCTTTCTGTAGGATCGGGGCACCGACTAACGACGCTCAACAAACCTCCTTGCCTTACGATTCTCGCTGTAGGATCGGAGGGTTGCTCCTCCTTTCGACTCTCACCGCCAGATCTGCCCTCACGATCCTCTCCGTAGGATCGGAGACGATTAATTGAAGTAAGGTAAGCCCTTTCTCACGATCCTCATCGTAGGATTGTGAAATTAATTGAATTAACTGTTTAACCTCGCGATCCCTTCTCACGTATAAACAAAAAGTTGTAAACAATATATTTTTTGGGGTTCGCCCCCTTTCACAGAAATCGCCCATATGTTTCTAGTGCTTCAAGTTGTTTTTCAAATTTTCTATATAAATGGACAAATTGAATTCGAAAAATGTCTTTATTAATTTTTTCTATGATTCGGTGACAGTTTAATGTCTCTATAAAAATTTAGATTCACAATAATGGGTAAAACTCCAGAAATAAATTTGCATGAAAAAGCAATTTATAATATAGTTAATAACAGATTTGTATAGTTAAAAGAATCGGTTCCTCAACTGCAACTGAAGTTTCTCGATGAATATATTAAATTTTTCTATTGTTGTTTGCAAGAAAAAAGCGAAAATTCGATTTTATGAAAAAAATTCTCCTACCCGCAAAGGTTGTTAGGCCCGCATGAAACTCTCAGGGCATTTTCCCTACGATAGTACAAATTAAACAAAAAATTGGAGAAAAAATATAAGCGTGGATTTTTTAAGAAAATGGAATATCAATACTCTCAGAAAACCCGCCTCCATTTTGTTAATTTTGAACATTTTTTCAATTTTCTCGCGAGAGCTTGTAAACATTTTGAAATAAATAAATGTAATGGAACTTTCTTGATACTTTTATCCCTGTTTGGAATGACTTCAAGTTTCAAGCAAATTTAGTGCTTTACTAACTGGTATTTGTTAGAATTTTTTCAATTTGAGAATAAAAATTATTTTTAAATAATGATTAAATAGCATACCTGCATGTTTTGGTTCTTCATGAACTTGTCTACGTTCGACCTCCTCTTCAATACGCTTCTTCTGTTTTTTGATTTTATCTTGTGAAGATTGATGAACCTCAGCCATGTATCCTTTACGTCCCTTTTCTCTTTGAAGTATCATAAATTTTTTATCTTCTTCAAAAACATCAGTGCGAGAAAGAACGTCTGATGAAGCTATATCAAACAATTCACTTAGCAACTGTTTGGAATCATTCTCATTACTCACTTGCGTTTCCAGATAATCAATTATATAGACATTATATCCTGCAGCCATAGCTATCCACGCCAGATGTCTGCAGTCGAACTCAAAGATGGAAACTGACTCGAAATCTCGATAGATTGTAAAAAACCTTCACAATGAAATTCAATGTTTCCGGAACTCAGGTATATACCCATTACCCAGGTATAACATGCAACGGATGCAGAAACAGGTTTTCGGACAATTGCTGCATTTCTGACATCTCACTGAAGTCTCTCAGTAACTTATTCAAGGGAAAGTTGTATTCAATATAATCAATGTAGAAAATTTGAAGCATATTTTAAACATCTGTTTTCTTCCAGAAAAATATATTCACAAAAATAGAAGAGATTATTTAAAATGTAGTTTTCTCTAACGTTTATTTATTAATAGATAGTCATGAACAATATTGAATTGTTTTAACAAATTTTTTGTTAACTCTAATTAATTATTACCTCACTAAGAGGAAAAAGGACAGGAAGGTAAAAATTGCCAAAAAACCGCATTCATCAGGCATTGATATAGATGAAGATAGTCATAAACAATAATAATTTGTTCAAAAAATTATTTTTGCTAAATCTCATTAATTATTAAGTCAAGCCCAATGAAAAATAGACAAACAGTTGAAACTTTCAGAAAAAAACGCAACATTCTACCAATTAGACAAAGAGAATATTATTAACAATGATAATAAATTGTTCAAACTATTATTTTGTTAACTTGAATTCATTATTACTTCACTGCGAATAAAAATTGGACGAAAGGCCAGAAATTTGAAGAAAAAATACCCGCATCTTTCTAGCATGATTGAGATATAATATTATTAATAATTGTGATGAATTGTTTAAACAACTAATGTCCTTGACTCTAATTAATTACTTAACTTATCTCAATTGCAAATTTGACTGAAAGTGTAAAAAACATTTTATTTCATTAGAGTACGAATTGGGAATGCAATAAAGGGTTTTCGTGATCGCTGATTACGAATTTTGTATTAGTTTTTCAAAAATTTCAAGATTTTTGGTTCAAGCGGCCATACATTTTGCAGTGCTACTAAACGTATCTAGAAGATATAGCATTGATTTATGTGTTTATGTGCCGTCGGCATTAGCGTTACCCAATGTACATTGACCATTTTATTCCATTCTTTTTCTTTGAATGCCTTCTCATGTATACATACATACATGTATACATTTATATTATAATGGTATTTCTCATCAAAGTAAAACACATTGATTTTTTTAAAATGTTTTTCACTCCACCTAAAAAGTGCTTCAGATTTTAATATTGAATCATTTGGCTTTGCAGTAAAACTTGCTCTGTAAGGTTCTCTTTTATTGTTTGCACCAAGACCATCGTACGTACTCTTACCATGAGCAGTTGTAAAATAATGCCACTCAGCTTCAATATTAAAATCTTCCTTATGAAAAACCAAATTCGCGATCTGGAATCTATTTTTAAAGCGTTGCTTAGCTCCGTCAGATAAATTGATAATTTTTGTTCTATAACTGCATGAAATTCAGAAGCAAATGACAATGTGTGTGATCGTCTCATGTTTCAAAGAAAAACGATGGAATAAAAAGGTCAATGTACGAAGACAAGTAAAACGATCAGATAAGAAACTGCAAATATATAAAACGGCTCTCTTCAGGGCCAAGTGATGTGCAAGACCGATTGCGCAACCTCCTCGTGGTGCACATTGGGTAACGCTAAAGCCGACGGCACAAAAACACTTAAATCAATGCTATATCTTCTGGATACTTTTAGTAGCACTACAAAATGTATGGCAGCTTGAATCAGAAATCAGCGACCCCGAAAACCCTTTATTTATTGCATATGCAACTCGTACTTTTAAGATATAAAATGATTTTTACACATTTCAGCAGCCATATTGGATTCACCATCTTCGAAAAATTCAAAGAAGAATACAAAATTCGTAATCAGCGACCGCGAAAACCCTTTATTGCATACCTAACTTGTACTTATATGACACAAAATGATTTTTACACATTTCAGCGGCTTTTTTGGATTCGCCACCTTAGAATTTTCATAAAAGAATACAAAATTCGTAATCAGCGACCACGAAAACCCTTTCTTGCATACCTAACTCGTACTTTTATGACATTAAATGATTTTTAGACATTTCGGTAGCCATATTGGATTCGCAATCGTGGAATTTTCAAAGAAGAATACAAAATTCGTAATCAGCGACCGCGGAAACCCTTTATTCCATACCTAACTTGTACTTATATGACACAAAATGATTTTTACACATTTCAGCGGCCATCTTGGATTCGTCATATCGAAATATTTTAAACAGATAGAAAATTCGTAATCAGCGACCCCAAGAACACTTGAAAAGTGAATTGCAAGAGTAAAAAGTATCTTATTGTAAGAATCAGATCAAAAATAAGAGATTAAATTCAGAAGTTTTTTTCTTGTGGCGGCCATTGTTGGTCCGCCATTTTGAAAATCATTAAGTACCATACGGCACTAAAAAGCAGAAGCTTTGTCGAAAATTTTGAGCCCTATAGGTTCCATTTATCTCAAGAATTAAAGTGTGAGGAGGGGGTGACTGATTTCACGGAGAATGCCCCATGTATATATATAATTAAAAAAAAGTTAAACAACCACCGCAGTAAAATACACCTATGGCCACGTCTCACATCCAAGGATGACAGCTTTCTTCATCCATCTCGCAAGAGCCTTGGCATATTTTTGGCACGCTGGTATGGCTTTAAGGTTACGAACCAGCGATAATTTCACACCTCCGAGAGCACCTATCACAAGAAAAATTACTCGTACCGAATATTTTGGGTACAGTCGACGCAGCTCTCTTTTAAGGTCTTGATATCTCTCCTCTTTTTCTTTCTCCTTTGCAGTGATGTTGTATTCGGATGGAGCCGAGAATTCGATCACGAATATAGTTCGTTTCTCGAAGTCTTGGAGAACAATGTCAGGCCTCGAGTGCGCAACGGAGACTGCTGCCCGAAAATCGTAGTTCCAGAAAATCTGGCACTTCTCGTTTCGGACAATTGACTCTATATCCCTTGGAGCGTTCGGCAGGGCAGGGTCGCGACCAACACCGTAAGAGCGACAAAGGTGGTAATAAAGTACTCTTAGGGCCGCATTATGTCTATAGATATACGTTGTTCCTGCGTGGGTCGGACACCCCGATAGTATATGTTCTAGGTACTCAGCGTGTGCATGACACGCTCTGCACCTATCACTGGGAACTTCTTGACATAAAATGCGGGCGCGGTATGCTAAGGTGGAGATTACACCGTCCTGGCATGCGAAAATAAAGCCCTCTGTACCTGAATTGAGCCCTGATGATTTGAGGAAAGCAAAAGTTTGCTCCTTCGACAAGGACTGTTTTTCTACATTTCTGTGAAAGTTTCCGTGCATTTACTTGTCGAGTAGCTCTTGGTGAAATTTTCCAACCTCTGCTTTCTTTACTTCGGCTTTTAGACGTGAAGCATCTAGATGGAGTAATGCGCTTTCCTCACTTCTGATGTTAAAATTCAGGCCAAGGGTCTCAGCAGCTTGCTCCGCGGCTTTGTAAAGGAACGCCCCTTCGCCAATCATCTCGTGGTTTCTGACCATCTTTAGGAGAGGATCTCTGCCATTCGCAACGATGTAAGCTGTACTCAAAACAATTCGGTTATGAAGACACTGGAGATTCAGAAGTCCGCGTCCGCCTTGCTGGCGTGAAATGTATAATCGCGGAACTGACGAATTGATATGCAAGCTTTTATGCATATGCATGATCTTACGCGTGGTGACATCAAGGGCCTTAAGCTCGTTCTTCGTCCATTGAACCACCC
>CAKNXH010000912.1:222186-235954 GCA_932178445.1 Andricus quercusramuli
CGTCGTCAGACGATAATTCCTAGATGAGATGGTAATATATATATATATATATATACTTACACATCTACCTACCTTTAATCTAGAAAATGAAAAGAGGCGAATTTGGTTTAAATTATATTTACTTAGATTTTGTTACTAATAAAATACCTGGAAATTTTAACGTACAAAAATACCGTTATTGTATATAAGATTTTCCACTTCTCACACAAGGTGATTTCACATTGCGCCAAACACCTTCAGCGATAGTTTCGATGATGACATGCTTTGTGCGTTGAAACGGCATAACACTCTGTTCCAGAAGATACAGGTCGATACAAAGATTGACTTCCTGGAAAACAGCAAACGTTCTTTCTTGTAGTACAAACGGATAATATTTTTAAGCTTCTTGAATTTGCTTCAAAGCCACCATATAAGCTCCAAAAGATGCAGTCATATGTATACGGAAATTTTCACAGGGTTATACATGCACGAGGATGACTGGTTAGCAGTTTCACTGATGAGACGAGCTTTCCGTCTTTTTTAAATTCAGCACCAATGATAATTTCCTTTGTGAATGACGAATCGAGATTGTATGTAGTTTGATGTAACATTTGATTTCGAGGCGTATGCGGCATGATGACGTTGATCGCATTGAAGGCTCTCAGACACTGAGTGATAATTGAAAACTGTACACTTTATATATTCACCATTTATATTTCACCATTTCAAGGTGCTGACCATCACAGGCTCTCTTAATTTGCATGAACAGGTCTTCATCCTCTTCGAAAAGTTTGGCAATTTTTTGAGGTAAAAAAACGGAGAATTTATTTTCTATGATTACGAGCGTTCGCATTCCATATCTTGTTTGAGCTTTCTCGATGTCTGTTATTTCGTATCCTTTGTTAACTTCTAGGTCTGACAGCTTCTTTGTTGGAAGAAAGTCTTCACTGAGAGCGGTTTCGTTCAATTTTGAAAATCCATTTCTTTTTTTCACTGCTTCACTATTGAAAGAGTGAAGTTCCAGTTTGTAAATCTATTTGCACTTTTATCACTAGTTTTAGTTGTCGAATGTTCTATAAAAATGAGTTTAAACGACTTTTCAGCACTTGTCACTTTTCTTCTTGTTGATCTGACATCTGCCAATAAACTGATGAATGAGAAGAGCTGGTATCCTTTTATAGACGCTTACCCCCTCTACCAAATTTCAGAAGACTTTGCACATATTGTCCGATATTGTATCATATGACTCAACAAAGTTCCAGAAGATTCTACATCATGATGGACACGTTTGGGATATAATTTTTCACAACGCAAAATTTAATGCGTCATTAAATAACCTCAAACTTGTTCACGGAAGAAATTGCGCAGTATAATTGGATGATGTCATCAGGAATATTCTATGAACTAATTATATAGCTCCTTTTATAGTCACTTACACCCTATACCAAATTTGTGAAGACTTTTTCACGATATTGTCAGATATCGTATCATATGATGTAACAAAGTTCTGGAAGATTTTACATTATAATCAACGATGTTAACGAATGTTCACGAAAATTCTTTTCAGAAATTTCGCAGTATAATTTGATGAAGTCATCAAGAATAATGTTCTTCACGGAGTATTCGCGCACTAAATAAATAAGGAGAGGAATTTTTAGTTAAATATGTTATCCATGAGCAAGCAATTAATCAAATTTCTATAGACAAAACAGGATGACATACATATCCCTCCATATCAAATTTCATCTGTACACCTGCACCTTTTTGCGCATTAGTTAAATATTGTATCTGTGAGGAAGTAGTAAATTATCCTGGTTTTTTCCCATAAGTATATGCCATAGTAGAAAAAATTCCAGGACAAAGCAAAATATAACCTTGAAAGTATTTACGCAACATGCTTGAGATAAGAAAGCACCATAAAGCTGCTAGCACGAATTCAGAATTGCGCAATATTGCGCTATGACATCAGGAATGTTCTACAAGCTTAGCACGGACATGCACTACTACAGGTTAGACGCTTCACGATGTCGTTAAGGTAGAAATCTTGAGTTAGAACCCCCCTTACTCATCCACTCACTCAGACCGATCGTCGTCACTCAGACTCGATCGAATAATAAGACCGAACTCTTTTCAACTCAATAAAGAAGATACAACAGGTTCACATTCAACTGCAAGACATCCTAGTGAGTTTCGACGTAGCATCTCTCTTCACAAAAGTATCAATCTCTGATACAATCAATATTATTAAATCCTTTGCAAACTTCCCTTCCGATCTCATGCCTTTGATAGCACACTATCTCAATAATACTCACTTCTCTTTCAATAACAAATTCTACGAACAAACCTCAGGAGCAGCAATGGGATCTCCAAACTCACCTGTGATAGCCAACATCTTTATGGAACATCTAGATACTAAAATCTTCAACCAATCCAAACTTGAACCAGAATTTGAGTGCCGTGACGTTGACGACACTTTTGTCATCTGGAGACATGGACTAGATGAACTACACAAGTTTTCCGATTTCATCAATCGATTACACCCTGATATCCAGTTCATCATGGAAATTGAACAAAACGAAACATATGCCTTTCTTGGACGCACTAGTTAACAATATCTGATAACACATTAGGACATCAAGTTTACAGAAAACTCACACATACAAACAGACATCTACATGCCTCCTCTCACCACCACCCATCTCAAAAGCAATCGGTCATCAACTCTTTTGTATACAGATCTATCTCCATAAAAGATGAAGATAACTCACAAAATGAACTACAGAATGTTAAACGAATCCTAATACAAAACTATTACACAAATAAACAAATTAATAAATCAATAAGAAAACACACCAAGAAAAACAAGTAAACACAACCTACTGAAGAAAGAGAGAAAAACGACCACCATTCTACCCTACATCAAAGGTATCACAGAACAAATAGGAAGAATTCTCGCCAAACACAACATCCAAACCATATTTAAACCACCTGCAAAAATAGGACAACTTCTAAACAACCCTCAAGATAAAAGGCACCTCTTAGTGATCGGTGAGTATATAAAATGCCTTGCTCCTGTGGCAAAGTCTATATTGGAGGAACTGGGAGGGCGGTGAGCCAACGTATAAAGGAACATGAAAGTAAAGTCAGGCTGGAACATTTCAGTCAATCAGCACTAGCTGGGCGTCATATTGGAACAGGACATAGGATTTTATTTGACAAAACGACCATCATCGCAAAAATATACAATATTTTTTCAAGAAATCATAGAGAAGGAATCGAAATCTTCAAACAACTTAATAACGTCAATAGGGACAACGGATATAATGCCAATCCGATTTGGCTTTACGCTCTCCCGGGTTTTTTAAAAAAAGACTTCATTGGCTAGTCAAATTTGACCGTTCCCTCCGGTGGGGCCCTCTGCCCGATCACAGGCATTGTATATACTGTATATAAGAACAGCACAACGTGAAACTTTAGTTTCAGGTTAGCCCTGAAGAAGTGAGCTGCAATGTTCACGAAACGTCGGCAAGAAACGTAGTTTCGCACAAGATGAAAACCCGAAACACCTAATTTCATTGCTCTATTACTCCTTTCTAGGTAGAGGCAAAAAATTCTGAATGAGCTCCTGCCGTGACTTCACCCTAACACTCATACCGAATGCCAGGGTCCTAACAATATTCGTTAAAAACTCATACAATTTAAATTTTTCGTTGATCATTATAAATCTATGGGATTTTTTTAAAGTTTCCGTATAATTGAAACCGAAATACATCCCTCTGCTATGTATATTACAAGAGTTAGCACAGTTACCTTCAATTGCATTCCACGTTGATTGTTATGAATATATTAACAATATTTTACACGTATGTATAGCCAAAATACCAAAGCATTTATGTGTTGTTTTTGAATAATTTAAAATAGTCACTCCAGAAGAAAGCTGTGCAGGGGAGGCGGTTTGCTTCTGGAGCTACTATTGTCAATAGATAGGTACCTTTTTCTACCACTGAACCCGCTGTGCTGCCCATGCGCAAATATTAATTCAAGTCAGAAATATTCCCAATGCTATTTCTTGTTTAAGAATAACTTTATTATGAATTCAATTATTTAACTATAATTGCATGAAAAAAAATCATATTTGGAGCCACTAGCGACTTTCCCTCTTTATTTGCTTTAGAGATAAAGTATTTGTGAATAAATCCCCGAAAAAAGTGAATTATTGAATATTTTAGAATTTAAAAAAATGTATTGCATTCAAGAGTATATTGAAGAGTAAATGAATAGCATTAGAGATAAAATATTTGTAAACAAATCACCCTAGAGAGTAAATTATTTAATATTTCACAATTTTCAAAAATATATTGCATTAAAGAGTGTGTAGAGGATATCCCGTAATTTTTTCCGATTTTTTCTAACGTCGACCTCCTTCTGGAAACAGGTAAAATTCGACCCTGCAAAGAGCAGGCCGAAAAAGCCTGTTTTTTGTGTGCGTATTTTGGCCTACAACTATCGACAAAATTTTTTTGGATAGAAGTAATCATATCGTTGAATTCAGAATACTTTAGGCTTTCCGATTCTTTTAATTAAACAATTCAGGGGTTTTATATGAGCGAATTGCAATCAAAAGAAGTAAAAGAACCGAACTCCGGACAGTCTTAAGAAATCCTTTTATCACAACATGCATTTGTTTCTTTAAGAAGTTCTTCTGATGTTCTACTTCTCACGTGACACGGCTTTCAAATTTTCACTGAAGTTTCAGTCAAAATTAACTAATAACTAGCAGAAATAGTCACTCAAGACAATAAGTCGCTTCATTTTCATTAATTAATATTCGGAGAGAATATAAATGTCTGTCAAATATTTGTTATTGATAAACCACATTATTACGTGAACGTGTATACATGAGGCAAGAAAATGCAACTTTCAGTAACAATTTCAATTATGACAGAAATATTTGCTGTCCAAACTCAAAACGTAGAAAGTCGCAATTGCCCCAAGCCTAAACTCTATAATAGAAAGTTGACATAAATAACTCACACCAAGTTATCCCTTTCTCAGGTGTTTTTTTGTTGGCATCTGACGTCACAGCCAAACCCAGGTCAGGTATCCCACTGAATGTTTGTGTACCTTTTTCTCGCTATCCCCGCTTTCTCAGTGCTCTCACAAATCATTGAAGGGAAGATATTATCTTTTATTGAAGAATAATGCGGAAGATATTCTGATGTTCCGGTTTCCAGGAGATTATATACTTTTCATACATCCATCCCAGATAACAAAATGCCCGCCTGTGGCTGGCGTATGTACCGGACCGCGGTCTGATTAACAGGACCGATGTACCAGCACCTCAGCACCTGAATGTGTCCGCTATTGCTGGCTATTACGCCCGCCTGACCGTCCAGCGACTAACATGCCGGCCACGTGCCAGCAGTGCGCAAGCCCGAAGTGCTATCAATTAGAGGCTTTGATATACAGGGTATCCCACCACCTATACCACCCTTCGTACTATGTAATAGTGCACACAAAAGTGCTCTATCAAAAAGTTGTGCGAAACTTTGTTTGGGCACAAAAAATGCTTCAATGTTGGGCCTAATCAACCAATGAGGAGCGAGCTTTAGCGACCACTTGTACGCACACACTATCTCAATGCTTGAGATTTTAAAGGACTTTTTGGTTTATTTTTGTGTGCACTATCACATAGTACAAGGGATTGCATAGGTAGTGGGACATCCTGTATAATAAATAATGACTGTGGGGTCTATAAAATAAAGGGCAAAATATTTTTACAAACTATTATTTATTTGCAGTAATTGTAATAAATAAATAAATATATATACATGTTTGAAAATAGAAATAAATATATTTTACTTTCAATAAGAACATGAACTTAGAATTACAATATGTTTGAAAGAATAAACAAATATCGAAACTTCAATAAGAACATGACCTTAGTTAAAACAAACAAAGTTAAACAAAGTTAAACTTAGTTAAACAAACTAGAAATTTAGTACAAAACGGTGATGTATTAATTGCGTTTCATGAAATTGTTCTTTTTAAAATTGCTCATCGTCCACATTGCTTGAAGTTTTTGAATCCTGAGTTTCATCTGCAGACGATTCCGTCGAAGCAATCATTTCAGTCAACTCCCTAATTTTCCTATTGATCTCTTCTATCTCTTCACTCTGCAGGTTGGGCGTTGACTTTACTCCTGCCCTTTTCTATCTGTTTCGAAACCTCTGTTTCAAACTTTTCAGTACTTCAAGTATAACATTTTCAAAAATGTTCTTACTTTCTGGACCAGGAAATAAAGAGTACTTCAAAGCCGATATTAAGAATGTGAAAGAAGAACTCTTACAGTTTTGATCCCCCTATGCGAAGCAAGTGGTCATGCTACAAAATTTAAGGAGATTAATAAATTATATAAGTGTGCAGATAAAAAATCTTTCGAATTTTTATCCAAAATGGTTGGCTAAGGAACTTGTCCTTTTCTTATAGGTCTTAAAAAAGTGTGCCAAAGCCCAATCCAATCCGATCATTCTTTCGAAAGTTATCGTGCCTACACACTAAAGACCGACAGACACCTTCGTAAAAATCATTGTTTCTGACTCAGGGAGTCTCAAAACTTGGATATTTGATGAAAGCCGACTAAGTTAAATTTTACATAAAGCTAATACCTTCTCATTAGGAAAAGAATGTAAAAATACTTTTAAAAAGTTTACTGAATTCAATGAAATGTCCTTTGAGCACTTAAGTGAGTTTAAAGCGATAACCAAGAGCTTCCCAAGAGAATTCGGGTTCCTTATAAAGTTATCTTTACATGGTCTTAAGAGTAGGTTTTACGCTGAAGTCTTCTCAGATGATTATATTATTTTTCAAGATAAATTTCAGTTAGAGCCAACAAAGGGAATATCACTTCTATGAAAATAGCGTGATTCTTCAAGAAAACTTTTCTCCCTTTTTGTTTATTTTAGAAACTACTCTCGAAAGTAACCCGAGTTCTCGTGCGATACTTCTATACATGTTTAGCAGACTGCAAAATTAAAACATCTTGATCATTTACAGGATGTCTACTCAAATCCTACAAAAAATTTCCTGTCAGTTCCAGGTTTTTCCAGGTATCTCAAATTTTTCCAGGTATAATTTTCCATAGTATAGAGTAGGGCTCACCACTTTCAGCAGGTGCAGACTGAGACGACAAGTTCGAGACTGACAGAAAGTCTTTCTGTTATTTTTTTCTTCGGTTTCCAGGAATCCTGGAAAGGGTTACGGTCTTTACGGTCACGGTTCGTTGCGGCTCATTGTTCACACCGAAGGGTCTGATTTTTTTCTACTTGAGTCCGCAATACATTTTTTCCAACTGTAATTTACCGTGAAGGATTAGGGACCAGTCGAAGGACAAGTTGGACGAAAATTTATTCGCGTCTATTTGAGCTAGTCTTCGTTACTGACACTGTCAGTCTTGTCAGTCAAAGATTGCATTCTGGCGAGCCCTGGTATAGAGCCTACCAAATGTTTAGCAATTTTCAAAGCAATCGACTTGGAATAAGTAAACTCTTTGGAGAACTTGTTCAAACATATACTGAAAACGCTACACCGACATTTGCTTTTAATCTAAGCAATTGAAAAACTCCAAGTTCAACCTTCCTGTCATTCCTTCCTGTAAAAAGTCTTTAGTATTATGAGGAAAATGTTAAAATGGTTAGAAAATCTAACCCATAAAAAAGCCATTCGAAAATCATGCAATTACCCAAATTTGCAATTATCACAACAACAAAATACGAAAATAGGAATAGAAAAGTTAGAATCACCTGAAATTCTCTCACCAAAAAATTTAGTTCGCCTTGAACAAAGGCCCGAACATCAAAACACCCTAATATTAACGAGAATTAGACACTTGTTTTTAAAAAATCTCGAGACTAAAAAAATCGTTTCTACGCACTAACTCGGCGCATATTAGATGGCTGCCCTTAGATCTGACTGAACACTGCTTCAAGGCAGGCATATCATTCCCGGGCCATCGTGCTGCTAACGGTCCTCTCACGCCAACAGGCGTGCTGGCAGGGGGCGAAACCATTGTGCACGCACGGCGGTCTGCGGCACATTTTACCGACCATGCGATGCCTTATTGCAAATACGCGGTCCGACGCCCATCGGTCGGGTTATGTTCCAGGCACGTTTGTTATCTGGGATGCTTCCCTACAATCCATAATTTTCAAGATATTCGCGATAAACATTTTTCATAACTTTACTTTCACGCAAACGGTATAATTGTCTCTGTTGAAATCTTTAGTACCTGCTGCTTATTATTCATAAATATTGTTATTAACAAAAGCCCTTAACCCATTAACGACGAAGAGCTCCGAATTTTTATTCATTTTCAAGCCTCATTATTAAAATTAGGGAGTGGGAATTTTTGAAACAAAATCCTATTCCCTACTATTTTCGGGTATGCTTTTTCAGAATCTGAGCTCAAAATTTAAATATCTCATCCTTATATATATACTTCTGGTTTTCATCATAAAAGTCTTTATCATTTTCAAAATGGTGATTTTTCACTTTAAAATTTTGAAAAAATATAGGTGTGTGACCGTTTCACTCAGATTCCAACGAATATTGGTGAAAGTGGCTGTACATAGGTTTTTGGGGTCGCTGAATCCAAATCTCTTGTTAGGTTATCGAAATTCCAGATGGCGGATCCAATATGGTGGCCAAAATTTTGAAAAATATTCGGAACTTGATGGAACTGTCCGTACATAGGATTTTGGCGTTACTGAATCCGAATATAGGGTCATATTTTCGAAACTCAAGATGAAGGATACAATATGGTGGCCAAAATGTTGAAAAATGTTTTTTTTTTTGCTATAATGGATCCGCCATCTAGAATTTCGAAAATCTGACACTAGATTCGGATTTAGCGACCCCAAAAACCTGTGTACGGACAGTTCTATCAAGTTCCAAATATTTCTCAAAATTTTGGCCGCCATATTTGATGCGCCATCTGGAATTTCGATAACCTAACAGGAGGTTTGGATTCAGCGACCCCAAAAACCTATGAACAGCCACTTTCACCAATATTCGTTGGAATCTGAGTGAAGCGTCCACACACCTGTATTTTCTAAAAATTTTCAAGTAAAAAATCACCATTTTGAAAATAATAACGACTTTTATGATGAAGACCAAAAGTATACTGTTAAATCACACGATATTTGTGCACCGATGGTTGAAGAAAGTGTGAAGTTTTCTTGCATATTTTTTTCTTACTATTTTTTTACATAAAAGCCGCCATATTAAATTTTCTGGGTGAGATATAAAAACGTTGAGCTCAGATTCTGAAAGAGCATACCCGGACATAGTAGGAAACAGGGTTTTAGTTCAAAAATTCTCACTCCTTAATTTTTATAATGAGGCTTGAGAATTAGTGAAAAAATCGGAATTCTTCGTCGTTAATGGGTTAATTATGAACATGCTTTTTTAAAACATTTTTACATTATTCTGACCCAAAAAAGAAAATAAATCTTTGTTATCATTTTTGATAACTGATCCTCATTGTTAATAATTATTGTTATTAACAAATGCCCTCAATGTAGAAGAATAAAAGATAACACCGGCACACAAAAAATAAAAAGTGGGCGGTACTTTTGATAACACCTGTATATTCCTATGTATTTTGATGCGCTGAGTCCGAATTCGGTGTCCATTTTGCCCATATACCCCAAAAATTTTGAGCGAATCGCGTAAAACCGTACAAAATCGCTGAAAATCGCATTTATAGACGTTGGTAAATGTTAGAAAGTATTCTTATGAGTGTTCCACACATGATTTCAGTGTATTTATACGCGGTGAAGCCAAATCCGTTGTCCGTTTTGCTGGCCCACCTCCAAATTTTGAGTAAATGGCAAAAAACCATGGAAACCCGTGAAGGTCCACATCCATGGATCTAGAAGCCGAAGACTGCATGGCACTAGGGTGTGGTCTTCCAAACGGTGTCTCTAGGATACCAGGTCGCCTCCTAGAGTATGTAGACCTTATTCCCGCATGCTGAGCTCTGCGGGGGTGGGCTTACATTTCCGTAGCTACTTGTGGGAACAGCATGGAGATGAATCAACAAAAATTTAACCGGAGTGTGTGCGAGGAGTTGGAGGGTCCGATGGATGTGACGGAGGAGCCTGACGTTAGTCAAAAGACTGAGGCGAAACAAGATATAATGTTGGCGAAAAAAACTTTAACAGACGCTGGGGAACTCGTCGAAAAATTGACAGACGCATTAGAAAGGATGCAGGATTTCTTTGACACGAAGAGAAATATGTTCGTGCCAATCAGGCATGGACTGGAGGAAGCACAGGAACTCACGAGTAAGCTGAGAATGGCCGTAATAACAGCCGATTGCCGGTTTTGTTCGCGCCAACAGAAGTTGGGTGGGCCGCCGGCAAAAAGGCGAGGATAGAGGAAAGGAGGAAGGCAACGCAGAAGAAGAAGATGAGCCAATCTGGGACCCAGACAGAAGAAGCCGTGGAAACTCCCGCTCCCAAGCTAGGGAAGTGCGAACGGGAGTTCGTAAAAACTTCAATGAAGCAGCAAGCGGCGAAATGGTCTATATGACGAAGAAGGCCTTCAGAGGTAATCTAAAGGCCTTCGTCGAGATGAGGGAGGAGCTTGCCCCAAGGCTTCTCCGCACGGGACACCTCAAGGCAGAATGAGTGTCCTGTCGCGTGCGGAAGAAGACGGAGGCCTTGAGGTGTTAACGCTGCCTAGGCTTTGACCACATGGAAGCGGGCTGCAGGGGTCCAGACAGGACGAATGCATGTTGGAGGTGCGGCAAGGAGGGCCATAGGGCTGCGGGGTGCGAAAGCACTCCTCAATGCTGCCTCTGCGCCGCAGAAGATGACAAGCCCCGGACAGATCATGTGCCTGGGACGAGGAGGTGCAGGGCACTCCGAGAGGCGACCTCGTTGAGCCAATGTTGAAAGCCGAAACACAGCTTATTGGCCTTACCCCTAGGTCCTTAAAGTAATGCGAAAGCGGTTCCGAGGACATGGGCTGGCAGAAAGAGGAGGTGAGTTTAGTGTAGCTCTGGGTTAACGACTATCCTGCCGTCATGGCCGTCATGCCCACCGTCACCTCGTGAAGGTGCCCTGGTCGCAAGTACAAGCAAAAAAATATATATTCATATGACAACGTTTCTTTAGTAGTAAAACCAGACAAAATAATACACATTGAAGAAGCAGTAGCTTCTCGATCCATGGATGTGGACCTTCACGGTTTCTCATGGTATAGTCAAAAGTACCGCCAACTTTTTATTTTTGGTGTGCCGGTGTAATCATCCTGTCTGAGGCAAAATTAACGTTTTCAAAAAACGTTATCGCTAATGTCTCAGAAATTTTGGCTTAAAGGAGGCGTAAATTTACTAACAATGCATTGTTCATAAGGCCGCGAGTAAAAAGTTTTGTTTTGTGCCATGGATTAATACACCAATTTTAAGGAATGCGTTTTTTTATTCCGGGCATTTGTTAATAACAGTAGTTATTCATTAGCAGATTTATTAAAAATAATGTGTATAAGGCCGTGAATGTATAATGGCTGGTCGTACAAGCAAATGTCATTGAGATTAAATGTTTTATCTTATGTAAAAGATTAATAGAAAAATTTCAAAAAATCAATTCTGCTGATTAAGGGGTTTTATTTATAACCATTGTTATAAACAATGAAGCAAAACAGTTTATGGAAAATGAACCATGTTCTTGATGATAAGTATAGGTTTCTCAATAAATTCTAAGGTACAGCTGTGCAAATATTTCGATTTTGTTCAAAAATCATTTTTCATTAATGGCGTGTATTGCAACCGGTTTCTCATACAAAACAAGTGAAATAAGCATAAAAAAATATTTTTTCCCAGAGATGCTGAAATTTATGTTTAATATTTTTTATAATGACCATCGTATTCACCATAATTTTCGCTCCCAAAGCAAAACTAAAAAATTTCCAAACTTCAAAATTCCAACCTTGTGTCACCTTGTTATAATATTGCTCGCGAAATAGACAATTATAATTATTATACAAATCGAATAATTAAATATACTGATTCCTTTACATTACTCAAACTATCTCCAAAAAAATGTTTGAGTTGTATGCAAATACAAACGTGAATGTAAATATCAATGAAAAAATATTAATTAATTAGCTAATCAATAAATTGATATCATTATTGTTATATAAATGCTGGTGAATTATTATCTTATTATTATTTGGTGAATTGTGCTCTCCAAAATTAACTCAAATGTAATCAGAATAACCATCTGATATTAAAAATTGTAACAACTTAGTTAAAAGAAATATAGTTTATTGTTAAAAATTCATTCACAACTTCTCATTTCACTGTACGATAAGTACCTTAGCTATAAATTTTTGGGAACCGGAATGTCAGGATCTCCCCCACATTCTTTAATGACCGATGACAGCACAGGTAAAGGGGGCAAAGCGGGAAAAAGTACCAAAACTTTCAGTGGGGGTGCCTGATCTGCGTTTGGCTCTATACTCTGTAAACTCTGCACTATACCGACTATGAGAGATAAACTACTGTCGTAGGACGTAGACTATACTTAAATTCACTGAGGAAGGGTCAATGTGGTCCTTGCCCTTGTCCAGCACTGCTGGAAGCCCATGCGTTTTATCAATAAATTTGACATAGGTTCCTTAACGGATTTTTTCAATTAAAAAAGAATTATGGGAAGTTATTGAAACCTTATAGGTATCTTGTACACTAGGGTGGTCCAGAAATTCGACTTTAGATTTTTTGTGATAAACCCCCCTCCCCCATTTTGTTCGTTTTCCGGAAAAAAAAATTCCGTAATTTTTGTTTTTCCAACGTTAACCCGTGCCCCGGGCTTTTGAAATTAACATGGGGTTTTAAATGGGAAAAGCTCGATTTTCAAAAAAATGGGAAAAAGAAGTACTTGTTATACATTTTTTGTCAATTAAAGTATGTCCGTGAATTTGATGTTGTAGGACTGGTAGAGACGTGGGTAGAGACAAAAGGATGTGATGGAATAGAGCCAAAGCTGCCAAGGGCATGTAGGTGGAGGCTCCAGGAGGCGGTGAGAGTTGGGAAGAAAGGAAGGGCTATTAGGGGAATTATAACAGGGGTGAGGGAGAGAGTCGAGGAAGAAGTTCATAAGGCTGAAGGAGGTAGTGAAGAAAGTATGGGGTGATGGGATTCCCAGGAGGATGAAGAGAGGGATTCATAGTGCCACCATATAAGAGAGGCGATAGTGATAGGCAGGAAAATTATGAAGGGATTACGCTTATGATTACGGCATATAAAGAATACGCGATGGTTTTGGCCAAGAGGCTACGCGAAGTTTTCGAGCTGATATTGCCAGAGACGCAGGCGATATTTAGGGAAGGTAGCATTATCGACAATATCTACGTTCTGCAGCCCATGGTGGATAAATAGTTAGCGAAGAAGGGGACGAAAGTGTACGCATTTTTGTGAACCTCAAAGGCTTGCTACCTTTGGTGGATAGGGGGAGGTTGTAGTAGGCGACAGAGGAGAGGGGAGTGCAGAGAGGCCTGATTGAGAGGGTGAGGGAGATATATGAAGAGAGGAAAGATAAGGTAAGAGGAGGAAAGGGAATTTTGGAAGGTTTCTGGATGCATAGGGGTTTAAGGCAAGACTGTCCGCTCAGCCCAGCCCCTTTTGCGATTTTAATCATGGGTATGGAAATTAAAATAGAAGCCGTAGTGGTAGGATGAGTGAGGATAGGAGAGGGAGAGGGAGAGGAAGAGGGAGAGGAAGAGG
>CAKNXH010000912.1:237868-293745 GCA_932178445.1 Andricus quercusramuli
AATAACTGAATTCGGGTGCAAACATGCACATTTTCAATAATTTTTTGTGTATGGATGACGTATTTCATAAAAACTAACTTTCTCCGATTCAAAATGTAGTACCGTTCCTTTACCGACTTGTTATTGATTTTTTGACAGTTCTTGCTATAATTACCCTTCAATATAAACCCAACACAAAAAGGTAAAACATTGATAGGTTTAGTACAGGAAAGTGATTGTTTATACATCCGAAATCGTGGAAACAAGGCCGTAAGATTGTATTTCGCCAATGGAACTACCCGAAGCGACTTGAGTGAAACCAGGACGGTAAGCATGTTGATCGCAGATACTTTGTACCATTCCAAAAGATTGAAAGAAAAAATCTATCGAAGAAGCCGCTTGTATCTGCTGCGAAGAGACTCCTTTAATGATGTTATGCTTTCGAAGCATTTTTCAGGCACGACTAGGCATGTGTAGCTCTCTCCAGTATCAAGATGTGTAATAGCACTTATATCCAAAAGCTGAGAGTCCCCGGGAAAGCCAGTAATTTGTACTTGATTCAGATGAATCTTGGCACACTTGTTCAATCCAAAGTTCATACCAATATCTTCTGTGTATCCCTTGCCGCAGAGGTGCCTAGGGGAATTGCGTAATGTGAGATATTGTGGCAGCAGTATGACACAAGAGAGGAAGAGGCTCATGTTTAGGCCCTGGAAGACGCCTTTCTGGAAAGTGACGCTGTTTCTTGTGATACGATAATTTCCAGATAAGATCGGGCCCAACATAACCCTTACCACCCCTATCTGTCTCTCCGGCAGGCCAAGCTAAGTTAACGGCTGTGATCCCTGTGGTCTCTCTGAACGAGGCTATGGTATTGAGAGAGGCCAATAAGTCCCCCAAAAAGACAAATAGCATCAACGGTTCCCTGAAAAGGAGACTGAGGAGGAAAGCGGCGAAGGCTAGGGAAGCAGCTGCGGGAGCTGGAGCGTTGGAGGGATTCAAACCCTCACTGGAAACAGCGTCCTGGCGAATTGCCAGGCACGAAAAGCCTCAGGAAGGGGACACATTAGGAGGCACTAGGTAACTTCTGGTCGTGTATATTCCTGAGTCCGAAACGAGGGCCCTTGCGGCCCTCAACAACAGGTCATTCTATCACTTTGGACAGGTCTTCTTCAGGGTTACCAGCCAGGGACAGAAGGAGCCTGTTGAGACGCAGGAAGATCGGGAGCAGACCTAAATGACTGCTCCTGGCCTACACATTACCCAGATTAACTTGCATCACAGCAAAGACGCGGCTTCAGTTCTGCAGAGAGGCATGGCTGCAAGGCATACAGGTATCTCGTTAAGCTAAAAACCATGGTTAGTTCGAGATACCATTAGGGGATTGGGGGGGGGGGGTGGCTGCTGGTCTTTTTTGTTACAGGGACCCCGAGACGGCCAAACCAAGGGCATGCTTGAACTATGTTCGAGAGACCTGATGGTGATAGCCATGGATCTCAAAGGAATAGGGAGGCTAGTTCTGGGATCAGCTTATTTTCCTTATGACAGCGATTCTCATCCACCAGTGGAGGTACGTACACTGGTGAAATATTGCACGTTAAGGAGTATTCCTCTTTTGTTGGGGTGCGATGCTAATTCCCACCATACTTTGTGGGGAGCACGGACGTCAACTCAAGAGGGAATAACCTACTAGAATACTTAATCACTACTGACTTAGATATTCTTAACACGAGGAACACCTCGACGTTCCGCAATTCGGTAAGGGAAGTTTTAGAGACAGTATCAAGAAGTGGAGGGTTTCAGACGAACCCTCTCTCTCAGATCACTCACAGATAGAGTTTGTTCTGGAATCCGTTGTACCCGCTGGCCCTACACGAGTCATAAATCTAAGAAGAACGGGCTGGGATCAGTTTTTCACGGAACTAGGGTGTGCACTCTAAGAGGTTCCCAGGTCAATTCGAGACGTGGACACCCTGGAGATGGCAGCCGAAATTTTCACGGAAGCCATCAAAGCTACTTATGAATATAATTGTCGACCTACAAGAGTCCGGAAGGCTGGGGGTACATACTGGTGGAATGAGACACTCGAAGAGCTTCGCAGGGTAACCAGAGAGAGGGTCAGACGTGCCAGTACTGACAAAACGAAGGAACTATGGACGTCATTAACAACGATGTGGGACGAATACAGAGGTGCAATACGTAAGGCAAAGCAGGAAAGCTAGACCAACTTTTGCAGACATCGAGAAGGGAGCTGAGGCGGCTAGAATGGACAGGCTGCTTTCTCAAAATCCAGACGCTATTCTCGGCACTCTGAAATTTCCCGGAGGGGGATACTCAAAGTCGGACGGGGATACCTTTGCCCATCTGATCAGGGCACATTTTCCGAGCTTTTCAAGGTCTGGAGAAGGGGGACGGCAACTCAGAGGCAAGCGAAGTCACCTGTGACCCAACTGGGCCCAAACGACGGGTGGCCAACAAGATTGTCACCCCTGCCAGGGTCAGGTGGGCCCTGAAATCCTTCTCTCCTTACAAATCTCCTGGCCCGGATGGCATTTATCCAGCCCTCTTACAGAGGGCTGGAGACATCATCATAGGGCCGCTAGTGAGACTTGCTAGGGCTAGTTTGACGTTGGGATATGTCCCGACGGCATGGAGGAGTACAAGAGTAGTCTTCATTCTGAAGGCAGGTAGGATCGGTTATACTTCACCCAAGGATTTCCGGCCCATCGGCCTAACTTCTTTCCTATTAAAAACAGTGGAAAGACTTTCGGATAGATATATCCGCGATAAGGTCTTGTCAAGCAGACCGCTCCACAAGGAGCAACACGCCAACAGGGCTGGTCACTCGACGGTGACGGCCGTAATCGGAGCAGTGAACCTAATTGAAGTTCAACTAAAGCAGAAAGGCCTTGTGATTGGAACCTTTATGGACATCGAAGGAGCCTTCAATAACATTTCTGGGGAGGTAATCAGGGCGGCCATGATAACACATGATGTGCCTACTGCAGTCGTGGAATGGACGTGCCACATGTTGGCCAACAGGAATCTAACCACGACTAAGGGCGATGTCACTCTAAGTGGAACCATTGACTCGGGATATCCCCAGAGGGGAGGTTTATCGCCATTGCTCTGTTGTCTGGTAGTGGATGAATTGCTTCATCTACTCTCGAGTCAGGGCCTTCACGTCATAGGCTATGCGGACGATATACTGGTTATCGTGCGCGGTCAGCATCTGGATGTGCTCTTCGGAGTAATGCAGCAAGCACTGATGATAGTAGATTCATGGTGCAAGAAAACTGGATTATCGGTTAATCCGAGTAAGACAGATGCGGTTGTTTTCACCTGAAGGTACAAGTGGGGAACTACATGTACATTGAAAACTTGAAGGACAATAACTGGGAATCAAAGAGCGAGCTAAATATCTAGGAGTAACTCTGGATAAAAAGCCGTCATGGAATGAGCACCTGGAAAACAAGTGCAAGAAGCTAGTAGCGACCCTATGGTTCTGTAGGAGAGCCATAGGGAAAAGCTGGGGCTTGAAACTATAGACACTTATGGGGATTTATACAGCGATCTTGCGACCCAGGTTAACCTATGCGGCGGTAGTCTGGTGGAGCAGGGTCGAGCTGTCCACTGTGAAGCCTCGACTGGAAAGGATCAGTGGACTGATTGTGAGAGGTGTCACTGGAGCCTCGAATTCGACACTCACGATGGCACTGGGGCACTAATAGGCTTAGAGCCCCTTCATCCTACCATCAAGGCCGTGCCTGCCAAGGCGGCCTGGAGGCTGAATTTGGTTAATGACAGAAGGATCTCGACAGTAGTGAAGATCCTAGTCGACATTGCGAGAAGGCCTACCCTGAACATGCCAAGGGACTGAATGGTCACTCGCCACCTCTTCGACAAGAAGTATCGAGTTAGCCTATCCACGAAAGAGGAATGGGTTAACGGTGACGCATACCTGCCCTGTGATGGAGACAACTGGTTTACAGATGGTTCCAGGAACGAGGAGAATGCAGGAGCCGGCGTATATCGTAGAAGGAATGGAATGGGCTTCACAATTGAGATGGGGTCCTGTGCCACAGTTCTACAATCTGAGATTATGGCCATACTATAGTGTTCCTATAAGGCAAGGGTGTACGGAAATAAAAGGAACATTCGTATCTGCTCAGACAGCAGGGCTGCTATGTTGGCCTTGAATGGAACAACGACTACGTCGCTATTAGTATGCGAATGCTTTGAGGCACTTAATACGTTAGCGACCGAAAACCGAGTCAATCTGATATGGATCCCTGGACACAGTGGTATCAAGGGCAATGAGATATCGAATAGGCTAGCCAAGCTAGCAGCAGGAAGAGATTTTACTGGACCCGAGCCAGTAGTAGGTATTTCCAGCAGGTCAGTCACTGAAGTAATTAACAGTTGGCTGACTGAGGTAAATCAGAATGAGTGTGACTTGGTCTCTGGTTGCAGACAGGTCAAAACACTTTTGGGCTCAAAGCTTAACTTCAACCAAGCTAGGGAAATACTCAAGCTCAGGAGGAATAAAATCAAAGTCCTAACAGAACTATTCATAGGACATGGGAAGTTAGGATATCACAGACATAAGATAGGGCTTGCAGAAAGTCCACCCTGTCGTCTGTGCGGCAAGGATAATGAGACTAATCTACTCACATTCTTTGTTACTGACCTGCGGTTGCGGGGAAACATCTAGCACTCACAGGTAACTACTTTATCAGTGAGTCAAAGATATCAGCCAAGAGCGCGGCTGCGGTCCTCTCCGTATGGAGAGGGCTATGGGGTTATGCTTAGGCTCACAAGGGGACGCAATGGGATTACCCAAGCATCAGGGGCTGGTTTCAATTGAAAACACGTTTTTTTGCAACACCCACCTCTAAAGTTGACGTTTGCATGCATGTAGATGGCGCCTAAAGGACCTTATTTGAGCAGACTGTGCGCGAAAAAATTTTCGCGCATGCGCAGTTTGCAGATGGCTTACTTTAGACACTGGTGAAAAAGCTGCGCATGCGCACATTCGAGATGAGGTACATTAGACACTAGCATAGGTAACTTTAGACACTGGTGTGGGTATCTTCTTGAAATAATTTGACATTCAACAGCCAACATTTTTTTCCAATAATTTTTTTCAACAAAATTTTTTTCAACAATTTTTTTTTTACATTTTTTTTCACAAAATTTTTTTTTCGAAAATTTTTTTTCTCCAAAAATTTTTTTTCACAAATTTTTTTTTTCAAAAATTTTCCTTCACTAAATTTTTTGTTCGAAAATTTTTTTTCTTCAAAAATTTTTTTTCACAAATTTTTTGTTTCAAAAATTTTTCTTCACAAAATTTTTGTTTCGCAAATTTTTGTGCACGAAATTTTTTTTCAGAACATTCTTTTTCAAAAATTTTTTTTTTATAATTTTTTTCAAACATTAAAAAAAATTTTTTCTTTTTATTTCTTTAATCAACTCTATGCAATATAAAATTAGTATTTTTCGTTACCACCTCCTAACAACTTTTTCGGACGGGCGTTGCAAAAAATAGCGTGTGATACACGTGCGCGTAGGTGATTGGTAACTCGTGTGATTGCATCATTCGCCTGCTTATGCTGCACAATTCACACTCGCAAACAATCACCTACTTTACGCACGTGTATCACAAATAACTATTCTTACATCTGTCTCCACACATTTTCGGCTGCGACTTAATCATGCAGCGTGTTTGTGAGTTTTCGAGATATAGGCAGCTTGATTTTGAAACAAATGTTGCGAAACGTTCTAAACCTCTGGGTGTTTCTGGCACTATGGATTGTGCATCCACGTCGTGAATAAGCATGATGAACATCCGTGCGTCGACAAAAACACCCTGCAAAAAATTCTCATTCCATGTTAGACACCCTTATGCAGGTTATGTTCCTATAACAAAAGAACGTCGACGCACTGTCAGCTTAATGTCTATAGACAATCAAATTACATTTCCAATGAATACTTTCCACCATCAGAAGTACTTCTGCATACGTCAACTTCTGCAATATAAGTTTCTTTATTGTACGAAAACATACACACAATAAATTGCCTTAATTTACTGCTGTTGGGCTTTTTCTTCAGAAATCAAAAATAATTTTCAGGTAGCTCACCCCTTAAACATTTTTCGTCATATTTGAGAGAATCACATTTTTTATCTCTCATTGTAGGAAAATTTTTCGAAGTGTTGTCGTTCGCAAATGCTACTTCATATTTAAGAAACATAAAATGTGATTCAGGCTGGTTACGCAATTGGAAATTTTTTTTTTTCATGAAAATGCAAAATAATGTGGACCGTATTTAATTCTCGCGAGCAACATCAATTTTTGCCAAATTTTTTGGCTTGAATTCACTTTTCTTTAGTAATTTTAGCTGTAATCAAAAATAATTTTCGGCTAGGTCACCCCCCTAAAAATTTTTCGGAAAGTTGGAAAAACCCTCATTTTTGAACTCTCATTGTGAGGAAACTTTTGAATTTTTTTCGTTGGCAAAAGCCACTTTTTGTTTTAGAGAAACATAACAACATGTAATTTAGAGTGGTTAACCCCTGAAAAATAATTTGCCGTTACAATGCGTAAACACCTAAATGAAAAATAATTTCGAGGTAGTCGAGCCTTCGAAAAATATTGCAAAAAATTTGAGAAAGTCACATTTTTTATCTATCATTGTGAGGAAATTCTTCCAGTTGATTTTATTGCGAAAAATACCGCTGTCATATGTGAAAAAATTGAATGAATGTTTAGTACCCAAAACTTCGGGGGCGGTTTTAACCACCAAAAACCGATTAGGGCAGACAAAAAGAACAAATGTCGTTTAGTTTTTTAAGTACTACAACATATGTGAAAAAGAACAAAATCGCAGGCAGCCAACTAACTAGGTTTCCTTGTGAGTCCCCTTATTGGCCACCTGCGACACCTTACTAATCACCTCCTTGGTTCCGTAGGCTGCTTTATCTTTCTCATCCGTTGTGTGAGTGTGTACATCACGCAACAGTCGACTTGCAAATGAATCGACCTCCTGGATCTTCTCTTGTCCCTCTTCATACATAGCACTTCCAGCGCTTGCTACAGTCCATCTCTGATTGGTAGGAACATGCTCCTCTTTGTCCCGCAGAATTCCATCATTTCGTTGGTTGCAGGCTTAATTTCATCAAACAGCCGGATCTATTTGTTTTTCTCCTCATTCAAAGTAACCTTGAACTGCTTCGCTCCAGACTTGGCTAAAATTTCCCTTCCGGCAACTCCTCACAAATGCTCCGATTGACATGTTGATTCTCCATATTTGATCCCACGACTAGCTAGAGAAATTAATGGTTTACCTTAACAGAGCCCTGAATGCAGCGATAAGGTTTCAATACTCTAGGAGGAACCATACCTAGACCATTGTCCGAGACTGCTTATTTAGTTTTGTAACCGTATGCAGCAGAAACATTAGGTACAGGAAACCTATGTCCGTCACCCGGGAAGTGGCCGATGGCCTGGTCCACCTGGAGGTGGAGATGTTGATCCTCAACACGACAACGGAGCAGGATGAGGTTCTGAAGGCCCTAAAGAGGCATTCGGGAAAGACAGAACTAGCGAGAATAAGATCATCTTAACGGAGAAAGCCTTCAGGGAAACCATTTTGGCCCACATAGAGATAAGGGAGGATAAGGCCGCAGAGCTGTTCCAGACAGGGCGCGTACTAGGGGTACGAGCATCTTGCAGCACAGTTCAAGCGTCCGAAACGGAGCAGAAACTACTGTACGTGCGGCAACAAGCACGCGAAGGCAGTCCTTCCTTCTCTGCAAAAAAGTCATATGTGTCTTGATACATCTCCCCCTTCTCCTTCTTCTCCTCCACCTCGTTACCCTACTCCACCACTAGCACATACACTGCTATCGATTTATCTTCAGTGATGATTGCGAAAAATAAGAAGCAGATGAAGACCAAGGTTACTTCAGAATCCAGAAGGGTAGCCTACTGCATAGAACACCGCGGCCTCCAGATAGCCTGGCACAAAACAGAGTTAGTCACGCTGAATAGCAAAAGGAATTTTCAAAACACTGTCTGAGTCGAAGTCTGCGGATTCGAGGAGGAGGCCGCTGACGTGAGGGGGCACTCTGAAGGCTGATGCCCAACTTAGCAGGTCCTAAGTGCAGCAAAAGGCTTATAATGTGTAGCGTGATCCACTCTATTTTACTTCACGGAGGTCGAATATGGGAGGATGCACTCACCGTCGAGACATACAGCGAAAATATGGCGATGGTACAGAGGAGAGATGCTCTGTGGATTACAAGCGCATATTACGCGGCTCCAGAAGCGACAAAAGGCAGATAAACCCAACAACATATCGGGAACATAACTGCCTGATTCAATCTAGGACATGGCGAAGTAAGCATCCACCTCACACAGTTGCTGACTGCTCACGGGATCTTTACGTCTATCTACACAAGATCAAACGATGGATCACTTTACAAAGTATTTACTATGCAGAAAAGGTTGAGAACGACGTGCAGCACACCTTTTTTAATTGTGATCGTTGGGCGAAATCAAACCAGGCAACCCAAGTGGAACAAGGTGAGTCTTTCGCACAGGGGAACATCAAGGTCCTGATGCTACGCCCGGAGAACAACTAGAACGCCATTGCAAGATACAGCGAGAATGTTCTGCGCACAAAAATGAAAGCAGAAACTGGAGATTAGTAAAACCCTTGTGCCCTTCAGGTGTCGAAGCCTGACGAGCCCGAGGAGGGACATTCTTCCCTCCTACTACACACGATCTGCACCGCTAGAGGATCAGAGGATAATAAGGTGAAGCAAAAACACCAATTGGTACTTTTCTGTTTTCTGGATAGGAGAGCCGTGACGAATACCGAACCGTCTAAGTTCTTGAAGGCAGATGAGATGAGGAATAGGGAATAGTTGAGTTTCACACTCTGTGTATCAATGCATTATCACCTCCCCTACAAAAAAAACATCCACTTCACCTCTACATCTTTCATCCCTACTATGATGCCGGCCTCATGTCGTCATTCATATCAAAAGAAAAAAACTCAGAATGCCTTGAAAGTTGGATTTGTTTTTCATCAGTCGCGGAAAATGCGACCTTCCAAGGTTCTTGCCGCCTTTGAGACTTCTTTTGTAAGGGAAATGGGAATAAAGAAACTTGTAAAAATTTTAAGAACAAAATTTTATATTAAACTACTATCCACATTTATTTAACAGAATACGAGGAGATCAATTTTACAACAAGATAATTGTTGTCGATCGATTCCGTGAAAACATCCCGAGATTGTTTATCAGAATGTTGTGAAAGAGACCCAGTACTCGGAGAAAACCTTTTATGTATAATCACTCTTACAAGTTGAGTTGGCGAAGCTAGGTTAAGGTGTTCTACTTCTTTTCTTCACTGCAAACCTATTAACAAAAAACCTAGCCTGACCCAATTTAGCTTGCCAAGAGAATTCAGTAAAACGATACCTCTGCCATTTTTACAGTTGCTTCCCTGGATCTGAGTGATTTTCGGGAAGCTTGATCATTTACAGTCAACTTCCAGACAACCAGAAAGAGACTAGTTGTTGCTCCTGCAATTTTTAGAGAGACACTTCTCATTAGCTTGCTCGCGTCAACCAATCCGGTAGGCTGAATAGTATGAAGAATCTCAACCGCCAATACAAGTGTGGTATTTTAGGTGAATACCAGCGTGACAGTAATTTGCGGGAAATCGTATTAAGGGTATTACGTAATGATTTCACTATAATGTTTACAATAGGAATGTATGAACGACTCTAGTGATACAATTGAAAGTGTCTGATCACTCAGCATAATGTCCATGAAGATATTTGAGATTCAGGTGTTCGGTGATTAATGACTTGGTATTTTCCCACTTTCAAGTCCGTCATGACGGACGTACTCCATGGTACGTAGCTGTCGATATTATACAGGGTGTCCACGCCAGGGCTTACCGACAATTATGCAACCCGTCTTACACGCCAATGCTATTCTTATGGCCGTGTACAGCGGGTTGCATACTTTTTGTTAAGCCCTGGCGTGGACACCTTGCATTAACAGCTCCAAGTTTACAATCTTCGAGACTCAAAAAATAATAATAAACAAATAACAAGGGTACTAGTCATTAATTTCTAAATCTCGCGAGTGCTCTGAAGGTTCGTAATGCTGCTTTTTTCCTGGTTGCTTGGACTTTATTTCCGTAGCATTAATTAACCGGAGCCAGTGATGAGCTGTCAGTGAGATGGCTGGATGAAGTCTCACACTACATTTGCCGCAGCCACAAACACCACCACATAATCCATCGCCATATTTACCATGACCACCATATCCACCTTGGCCACCATCGTCAACACATCCACCACAGCAAATACCGTCAACACCTCCTCTACTATCGAATCCCTTTCTTTAATACATGTATGATCAATACATCCACCACCTTCTATAGTCACCACCATCACATCACCAGCGCCTTTTACCAGGCTACGAAACGCGTTCTCGAGATGCGGCTGGAGGGACCCAGTACCAAGGTTCTTTGCAGAATGCGGTTGCAAAACCTAATAAGCAGTCGCAGACAATAGCCCAGGTATTGTCACGAGGCAACCACCCCCCCCCCAACATAAGGCGTTAACAACAGTGCTGAAGGCTGCATCGTCAGAATACCAGGTAGCACGATTTCAGTTTGACTAAGAGGAACATGTTCATGCTAATATAGACTAGGCTTGAGAAGGCACTGAGTGTTTTAGAAAACTTTGAAAGTACGAGAAAATCTAGCCAGAAGGCCCGAGCGAATTTCTCAGCAAAGTATAAGGCTTCATGCGTAGCCAAATTTCAATTTTGATACCAATTTTTCGCTGCTGATTCAACTTTTGAATCTTCACGCTAACTCTGAATTTCCCACTCATCTAGGTTTGAAACCTGCGCAGATTTTCAAGTAGGGCGCTACTAGATGCGTGCACTTGATCCGTAAGGTGAATTCATCATGTATCGACTAAGGTTTGATCCATTTCAGGAATCTGCATTGCCAAATGAGGGCCACACCTACTGTCGGCAAATTATCATACAACAGAACCTTGCTTCATTGGTAGGTGGAACAGTAGCGATATATCTATACTTCTGAGATATAGTAAAAATAATAATTATATCTTATGGATCTCTCCGAACAATAATTTTATAATTCTGAAAATTCTGTTCCTTAGAATTTTCAACTAATCGAAAAATTTAAATTTGATAATTCATAAATGAAGGGCAACACCGCATAAGGGCGTAAGTTCCAAAACTCGATTTTTACAGGAGAAACCAAATACTATAGAACTTTTACGCAATTCATTTGACAAAAAGGAATGCGAAAATAGTTTGAAGTACTGTTAGGCTTTATCGATACGTGGAGCTAACATCCTTAAACAAGCATCCATCTCCGAGAAAACCTTTGTCAAAGGAACGGCTCGTCCCCAAAAAATCTGATTTTGATACATAAAGAGTTGCATAACTTTTTTATTTTTTAATTAAAAAAAAAAGGAGAAAGTACCTGCAAGCTATTAGTTATCTATATCAAATCGCGAAAAGAGCGCTTCAAAAAAAGTAGCTATGTGCGAGAAAACCCTTGTAAAATAGCGGCACATCCGAAAAATTCAAATCTTGACACCTGAAAAGTTGCGTAACTGTTCTATTTTTGCATTTAGAGAAAAAACAATAGAGCACTTTCGAGCTATGACTTAACTCTATCAAACTGTGAAATAAACATCCTAAAAGAAGCAGTCACATCCGAGAAAACTCCTTATCAATGGTGCGGTGCATCCCCAAAAACGAAAACGTGGACACACAAAGAGTTGCATAACTTTTTTATTTTTTGAAGAAATTGAAAAACAAAAAAGAACTTTTAAGCTACTACATAGCTCTATTAAGTTGTGAAAAGAACAGGCAAAAATATTGAATTACTTTATGAACAAAAATACCAAACATGGATGTTGACCTACTTCTAAATCGAACCGGACCATAATCTTCTACAGAAATATAAGTTAGGTTACAAACATTATTTTAGGCCAATAAAGCGCATTTTCGAAATTTGGCACTCACGCCCTCATGCGGTGTTGCCCTTCAAATATCTTTGACATGAACTATGTGATGCACTATATGCACATTTATATAGTTTAAAGGTTGTCAGACGGACAACCGCGGTATTTTACCGGGAGCAGCGGTTACAATCTGCGATAGACTGAATACGCTGATCAAGCCAAAGCGTCGTGCACCCGGAGGACATAGAGCGACCCCCAACTGCAAAATTCGGTCGGATGCCAGAGCTTGACCGTCGGCCCAAAGTCGGCCCTACTTTGGTAACAGATTTATGGTAACCAAAGTTGAGCCGACTAAGGTGTTTTCAAGCTGCCATGGTCCCACCGACGTTGGCAACTGACGTCGGCGGCGGGCGAAAAGCCGACTGTCGGCCCAATTCTGGCCCAACTTTTGGCCGACCATCAGATACACTGCGATAGATTGTTCGGTACGACCGCAAGAATGCGGTCGTTTTGACTCTGGATACAGCAGTCGGTTAGCCACAAGTCACCTTGATGCCACCGACGGTCCAAAAAGACCGTGAAAGTACGGTCGGCCCGACTCGGGGCAAGAGATGGCCCGATCATCGGCATAACATTGGCTTGTACAAGTCATGATCGTGCTCCTGACGATCGGTCAAACCTTCGCCCACATATGGGGCGGCCGTCGGATCCACTCTGGTTCATTATTTCAAAACAACAAAAATTTGGGTACGAATAGCTGGATTCTTGTTGCAGACATTAATATTTGTACCGAAATTTTGGTACACGTAGACACCTCCTTTTTGTTTGAGAAAAAAATTCTAAGTTCCATCTTTATGATAAATTGTGAATATTCAGACAAATTTACATTTGATCTAATTCTTAATCGTTGTAAAATAGTCTTAAAAACCATTACCAAAGTTGTAAAATGGTCTAAAACGCGAAAAAGCAAAATATCACACGAAGAAAAATTTGTTAAAGTGGGCGCCAACAAAAAAAAAAAAGTTTCGGAAGATTCAAAGTATTTATTTAAAAATTACTTCATTTATATTCCCATTAAAATAATAATTAATTTTACATCTACATGATGTCACATAAAACTACAAAAATTAATGAGAACCAAAATTTAAAAAATTTTTTTACTGAACTTTTTTGAACTGTGGCTTATGAGGATGTGTTTTTCATTGACTTTCAATTCTATAGGTATGAAGCAATGGTTAGGACTCCCGACTGCTAGGCAATAGATTCAGGTATAGATGTGGGTTCTAAATCCCGTAGCGTTACAAATTTTATTGTAATATAAAGATTGAAAATGTAACATATGTATTCACTCTAAGCAGGACCAGTAACATTGATAGACAAAATAAATGCAATCAATTATTATTTATTTTTTGAATACCATAGTGGGTTTTACAATTGAATACAAATTTTGAAATGTACACTTTTGTAATTATAAATAACATTCGGACCATATGCAGTCAGTACAGGAACTCCGGCGATCTGTACTGAGCCAGTACTACGCCAGGCTTGTATTTCCACATGGGTAGTACTAACCTTCCAAAATCAAAGTCGGCCCCACATTGTTGTCCAAGGTTGGGCCGACATCATCTTGATGGATGGCCCATATATGGGACCAAATGTCGGTCAGACGTTGAGAAGCCAAAGGAGGTTGACGGTATCATTTAGCTGGTTGGCTCGACCAATGGCGCACAAAGTTGGACACACCATTCGACGATTGGCCCGACCGTGGGCCGACGGTCAATTCAGACCTGGGCCTAAGGACGACCGCCTTTTGAATTTTCCCCGCAAGTGTCTTAGGATTTCGTTGACATGCAGGAATGCCTTTCAGGCTATTCGCCAGTGAAACGTTGGTACCTTCAAGGGCACCTATGACGAGGACGAATAGCTTAATAGAAGATTTTGTGTACAGTCATCGCACAATGGGCGGTTTTGTTGAATTTCGTCTTGAAATTGTAGAACTTTTGATAGGAATGACTTAGAAGTATATTTTTTTCATAACTGAAGATAAATCCTTAGCAAATATACGAAAAATATAGAAATAGTGTAAACAAAATTATTGACGTCGAAAATCTATATTGAAGTTATTAATTTTGTAACAAATTTCGTTTTTTGAATACCACGGGCTTATAGATATTATATTTTATGTTCTACATACGTTCCGAGACAGATTTTTGCATGCCGATTCCAAATCTGGCCTGTAAATTCCTGAGGAACTTTATTATTCTGGGAAAAAAGCGATTGAATCTGCCACTTAAATCCTTGAATGAATGCATTATTATTATTATATTATATTATTTATCTCGAATGGGGAATACAATAAGCTGAAAAATAGTTATAAAAATTAAACCAATTTCATCAAAAATCGCTACACCAGGGGTTTTCAGGTTTTAAAGGTATTTCTTTTTCTCGGAAAAAAGTTGTATCAAAACATTATTCAACTTTAAAGAGAAATGGTGATCGTTTTGGATTCATCGTTCTTAATTCTGACATTTTGATTTCGGATTCTGAATCAGCAAACCGAAAAACTCCGGTGTAGCAATTTTTAGTCAAATCGGTTTCAGATTACTTCCTCATAGTGGAAGCTTTGTAATGGTATTTACAATTATGATTTGCCGTATTGGGTTCGCCATTCTTGAATTTAATATTTTTAATTCGGATTTGTAATCAGCGACCCCAGTAGCCTTTAAATACACCAAATAATGGAATTTGCTTTGATAAAAATAATGCACTCCTTCAAGGATTAAAAAAAAAACTTCCATCGAACGAGGACGAAACGAATTTGGTAATTCGCTGGATTGAAATGCTCGAATAAATTTTCGGAACTGGATATTTTATTTAATATCTATAAAGGAACATTATTACATAAATTACCTAGGCTTACCTAGAACTAGGAAGGAACTAATTAATAATTTCATAACTTTGAATCTTTGGTGCCATTGCACAGGTACTGCAGTGTTGACTTATTTTCTAATTTTATAACAAAATAAATTATAAAGATAACAGCCTACTCGTTCATTAGACGTTTACAGATAATACTTTCATAGCAATCAAATGGTACAGTGTACCACGTTTCCATGCAACCTATTCCTCGAGGACTAACTCCTTCTGGTGTTGAAACTGGTGCAGTAGACTTTGAGTACACTCATTCTTGGCCTCTGCCAGTGAGATAAGAAAATCCAAGTATTCTCCTAACAAAAAAGTGGTCGTGTTTGAGAGAATTTTCGAAGAGGCACCAGTCCCCTAAACTCACTTCTTCATGTTTAACAACGTGGGAAACTGATATGGATTGCTTATCACCTTGCAAGCTATGATCAGCAGCTTTCATCCACTCTTGCCTCTTACTACTGAGATGGAATTTTTCAGATGTCAAGCGCCAGACAAGCGTACTTCTCTAGACCAACATGTTTTTTCCATTTTCTTCGTATTCGATGAATATACTGGCAGGAGGAATATCTATAGCTAGCAAGAAGTGTTCCCTTACCAAAAGAATATATTCTGCAACATCTGGTGGAATTTCTTCTTCTCCTTCAGTTTCATCTCCAGTTTCATCTTCGAGGTCTAAATCCGAGTCTAAATCATTGTCAGATTGGTCATCTCCACTATCATCACTCATGGTGCGCTGCTGTTGTGTGCCATTATCTTTTGTATGTTTTGGAAGCAACCCAAGATCTTTAATTGGAGTATCATAAGTATTCAAGGCCATTCCTAGGCCTTCCATCATTTCCAGTGCATCTGTTCTGGCATTGAGAATAGAGTGCAAGAGATGCGTGTCACAGCTGAGACCTCCTTCTTCAAGCCTCTCCTCTGTCTTCTCTGATTCCTTCATCTTTTTATAATGTCTGGGTAGCTCAAGGTCTTTACTGAGCTCGCGGCTAACTTCACCAAGTCCTTCAACTTTTCTGGCCCAGTAAAAAAATTCCAGCATGTTCATGTTCACCACAGTGGAGAATGATAATGTACAAGATCTTGAATCTCTGAAAAATCCTTCACAGGGTCATGAACTCATAAGCCAGGTTAAAAATAGATGAGGTTTCTTTTAGTTCTCGGAGTCGACAAATAACGTTAAATAATGGGTGAGCACTCACTTCAATGCATTGTCAAGCGTTAGGAGTTATGTAATGAATATTCGTCTTATACTTATTTTCTTTCAACCACAGTCGCCAGAATCTCAAAAAGAAAACACTCCTCCAAATGAGGTGCACTCTCTTTTGGAGAATTATAAAGAAAGGAATCCATAACACTTCGGATCACAACAAGGTATGCTTTGGTTCCATTTATACCTGGCAGTGAATCGAACATTCGAAGTACTCTATCGTCATATATTTTCTGGAGAGCTCTAAAGTTAATCTTATCATTCTTCAAGTCAAATTTTGTTAGTCCATGATCAAACTTACTATTCTGTTCTATTAGAATGTGTAAGAATGATTCAGTGACCATATAACCTCCCATTAGTAGATCATTTTCATCTGTTCTGTCTTTCAAACACTGGCTTTTTAATTTTGCTACATTATGGATAATGTCCTAGAAGTAGAAAGGTTTCATAAGTGCAGTCTGCATTCCACGGTGCAGATTATTATCCATAGAAGCGAAAAAAAATCCTCGCCATTCACTAAGTACATTTTTTGCTTTTCCGAAAGTGTAATGTTTCATACTTGACAGTAAGCATGTGTCGCCGTCTGATGAGTATCCCAAAATTGTAATGCCATACTTCTTAGCCTCATTCTCCATAAACTTCCACCGGCTTTGAACTTGTTCTGCAATTAATTTATTGTCAGTAACGGAAACTGTCAAACAGAAAAGGGAAATATTTGCCAAAGGCTGCATCATTATCACATAACCATAATTTGAAACTTTTTCAGAAGAGAACAGTTTTTTGATATTCTCAGCAGTTGTTCCATCCAATGATTTCATCGTAGGTAGTCCATTCTGATCAAGTTCTGGGACAAAACTAACAATTTGGTTAGTTAAAGGATCAACTTGAGGCTTCCCTTTGATGCGAGTTCCATCTTCAGACCCGATCACTATCTTTTACAAGTTTCTCTCTTCTGAATATTCATTAAGATCTGCAAATCTGAATTCACCTTCAATAAGTGCATGAGATGCTTCTTTACTGTAGTTGGCAACAGCAGATGTGGATGGGAAAGGAAGGTTTTTGGACCAAAAATCGTAGCACTGTTTTCCATCCAATTCTCTTGAATACACAGAAGAATTTCTTATCAACTTACCTTTGTACCGATATCCATTCTTCAGTCATTCCTAATTTTTCCGATTAGAGCAGATCAAAGCTTGTAGCAATTTTTTCATTGTAGAAATAATCATTTTATCTTCAGGATCAGTTTCGTTCAGATGAGGAAGTTTGTGTGTAAGATGCTGTGCAAAATCATGAAGTTCTCTGTTCTGTTTCAAAATGAGATAATTTTCATCTGAAATGTTGCAGAACTCTGTTATTTTTGTCTGTTTTTGGCTATCAGTAGAGCTCGCAGCAGCTTTCATTAATTCCCTATTGGCACGTTCTGATTTAGAGATAAATGATTTTTTCCTTCTTATTGACTGGGTCTGAGTACTTGGAAAGGAGTTCGCCCCATCAACTTCTACTGTGCCTGAAAATTTTGCTCTCTTGAATTTTCTTCTTCATCACTTATGATTCCTATCGCAGGAGACACTGTTTTGGTTTTGTCATCAGCTGAAAAATTCTCGCTGGTATCAGATTTTTTTTAATGACTAGGTAAAAAGTAATCCATAGAATCTGATCTTGATGGCGGCTGAACCGAGGTCTGAACATAAAGATGATTGCGCTCTACATGCCTGGTATAATTGTGAATATTCCAACAAGTTGCACCTTCCTGGTGAATAATAGATATTTTCTCCTTTCAGATGTCAGGACATAGGTCGCAAAACACGTGAGCATGAAGATGCTTCCCTGCACGGAAAATATCAATGGTTGGATTTTCTAACTTTTTGCGGTACTCAGATCGGATGTTTGATTTTTCTATCATTCTCTTGAAGGTTCTCGATATATAGTGCATATAACAAGTAGTGCTTGAACTATCTGCATTACTTTGGGCTGATGCTGTGAGGGAAGTTTTATTCGAAGAGCGATCGTCTATACGATCATTATTTGGCTTTCGTCTGTTCTTTATACGAGAGGCCTTGAAGCTCCTATCCCTCAGACTTTGCTGCTTCAACTTGCAGTGTTCGATAATGCCAGAAGGTCTAGGTACATGCCCTGGAACGTCAAAAAGACTGCTGGGTCTCTCCATATATTTTTTAAATTGTGGTTTAACATGGGATCCCATCATATCCTGAAAAGCTGATTTTCCACCAGAGTCTAAGAATGTCTTTGCTAGCTCTACGTCTTTATCAGCAACCTTAGACAAAGTAAGCTCATCGGTCAATTCACACACAATAAGAGCACATTTCAGTATGTGTGAAACTTTAGTGGAGATCTCAGCCTCTAGACTTGAAAAAATGACATTTTTTTCTGAAAATCAACCTCAGGTTTAGAATCGTCACTACTCATTTTTTATTCCTCAAACCAAGAAGGAAAAAACAATTAGAATAAAGATAAGTTAAGTTTGGTACAATCTAGTTAAGAAAATACAAGTGTAGGTAAGCACTATTCCATTCAGTATGAACAACGATCAGGAAGCAACGATTAGAATATTTTTAATTTTAAGTTCCTTTTATTCCATTTTGATTTCGATAAAAGAGTGAAATAAGAAACTGAGAAATGATTAGGGAAATACAAACGTACTAATGGCTGATGCACTGACTAATTACAATCTGAGTGGCTCAACACAGGACTACTCGCAGGACTTTGAGAGAGTTAAATAAGAGGATTATGCAATCTAGGACTGAAATCTCGACTGAAACCAACAGAAAAACTGGAAAACTAATAGGCGTGAAATTCGCTTGGAAATGCGTACTTCCATAAGAAGACTCTTGAAATACTGCAGAACAAGAGAAGAAAGCTGTTAAGGGTTAAAAATACCCCAATAATGTACTCATGTCAAAGTCACGTTCCGCAAGTTCGCTATTTGAGGTTAAAATTCGGAAATAATCGTTCAAAATATTCAAAATATGGGCTAAGATGTTTTCTCGAATACCTATGAAGCTTTTTGAATAGATAAAACAAATTTATCAACGTTGATTCCAAATAAAAACATTTTTTTATAGAATGACTCGCAATGCTCCATATTGATTTATCTTACTATAAAATGGGAGGATATTTTGAAATACCTCGTGAAACGTTGAATTCAAAACAAATCGCGAAGAAAGCAATTTTTCCCATATTTTTGCCTGTTATTTATATATTTCAAAAACATAGCTGAAATTCTCATTGTATCAACCTATCAACCTATAAAGTCACATGGCGTGACCTGTAGGCCAAGTAAAAGTCGTATCCATCTTGAATACCGCTTAAGCTTACCTGTGACCGCTGAATTAATGACGACATTAATGACTTGCAGTGACAAAGAAGAATTCTCTCAAGCAAATAAAATTTATTTCCCTAGAACTTGAATTTCGCTCAGAGACAAGTCAAACACTCGGTCGACCGGGTATAACAATATATGGCAACAAAGTTGTCAATCTGTACAAATCTTTTTCGAAGACACATATTCTTGCATGGAGAGAGCAGGTTTATCCCAAGTTTAAATCGAATCTTGACGTGTTCTCGGCCGCACCTCCACGTGGTCTATAAACCGGCTTATCGCAGTTGACGATTAGGTTAGTTCCGACTGATCGACTGTTCGATCGACTTTTTGCTGCGATATGAGAGCAATTCAGACAAACTACCTCTATTCGCGGGAAATATAGAACGAACATATTGTTGTCTAGTTTAGGCGAAGTAATCTGCAGTAAGGCGGAGTAATCGAAGTAAATCGGAGTAATCCGAGTAATCCGGAGTAATCCGAAGTAATTCACCATAATCCGAAGTAATCCGGTGTAATACAAAGTAATCCAGGGTAATCCGGGTAATCCAAGGTACTCCAGGTTCATCCGGCGTAATCCGAGGTAATCCACCTCCGCTGGACCGCGATTTTAGGAGGCGTTTTCCCCTCGTCATAGACTTTTCCTCATGATCATCAATCTCTAAAATAATTTACAGGCTGGATTTGAAATCAGCATCCAAAAATCTGATAAAAAACGTATGTAAAACATAACACGTGTTACTTATATTCGCTAAGGATTCATATTCAATTTTAAAAAAAGTATCCCTCTAGGTCTTTCCTATCAAAAGGGCTACGATTCTGAGACAAAATTCAACATTCAATTCAGAATGGGTTTAGCCGCCGTGACTCATGATGCTGACGCGTGCAAGGGACAAAAAGAACTCCGAAATGCTTGAACACATATGGAAGTGTTGTTTTCACTGTAACTACGCGAGCGTTTCACGATGAACGTTTCGCGTCTTTCATCAGTTTAGGGTGAGTGATCCCCTTCTTATCATGATATGAAACAAAATTGTCGATTAAATTTTTTAATTTTCAAGAAATAATTTAAGGTCAGGTTTGCTCAACGTTAGGATTAATTGTTTGATTGTCAAATATCTATAAGGAATTGAATCGAATTTGAATTCCATTTATCCGTCAATAATTTCATCTCAATATTTTGTTGATGTAATAAATATCCACCTAGAAACACTACCCGAAGCGGGTAGTGAGGCAATGAACTTTTGAGTTCGAACTGCTAATCAATTTTTTTTTATTATCATAAGGGAATCAATTACTGGAAATTGACGATAGACGCGAGACGACGACAATCGGTACGGATTTTTTCGAGCAGCCGTGAAAGTCTTAACTATGATTCACGCGCGTGATCATCGTGAACCAATTGCGTGGTCACCGTGAAAAAGACACTTTCATATATTTTTGAGCATTTCAGAGCACTCTTTTGCCCTCACGCGCATTAGCCCCATTAAAACGGAGACCACAACCGTTTTGTTCTCGCCGTGTGCCTATAGATTCGCCAAAGCCCCCATGAATCTCGCCTTGTAACAATCTTGAATTGGAGCAGGTCATGAATTCTTGTACATTTGGAATTAAGTAATTTAATCTTTAAATCTGATATTTACCCGAATTCGGCGAACAATTTTCAGGGCACCTAATTCATTCGAATATGACAGCACGAATTAATTTCGGTGTCATCCAATTCATTTTAATTTGCAAGATTCGAGTCTCGAGGCATGCAATTTTCTTTGAAATAACCTTGACCACGAATTAAAACGGATTTAAACCCCTTCAAATCATTATTATTAATTCAGTGTTCAATAAATACTATAAATTTCATACCTATTCATAATTAATAACTTATTATTAATTGATAATGAATATTTTTTAATTTTCAGTAAATTTTACAATTTTAAACAAATTTTTGAGTTTTTCTCCAGGTGCAGCCCTTAATTATTTTTCCAAAATCATGTTTAAAAGAAAGCTTAACTTTCTCCCTTTAAAGTGAGCGATGGTCGAAAGTGGGGTGAAAAAAATTGGTGGAGATATATAGCACTTCTTGCGCGCGGTTTCTGCGTCGCAGTGCAGCTAGGAGCGACGATCACGCGTACCGTCTTTTGCGGATTTATTTAATTGTACTTCTTATGGTTTATTCGAAAAAATGTCATTTTTGGCTCGAACGAAATTTAATATGAAATTAAATTTATTATTCGGGGTGATTTTTCAGTGTGAGTCCCCTCGCCTTTTACATCGAAAATTTAGTCGAATAATTTGCTTATTACACTGTATGTGCAATTCTCGTTCTGCTTTGCCATTCTTTCGGTGGTCTACCTCTGGGCATTCTGCCCTTCAGTTCACCTTTATACACTTGTTTAGTCAGTCATTCATCTTTCACTCTTTCAAGATGTCCGAACCATCTTGACTGATTTCTTTCCCATGTGTCAACTAGTGTCTCTCCTGTATCACATTCATTGACGTTTATCTGATTTCGGACTTTGTCCATCAGTGTTTTTCCGCATATTGTGCGCAGAGGTTTCATTCCAATCGCGTTAATTTTACTCCTGTCCTTTTCTTGACAGGTCCATGTTTCGCTACCGTATAGTACAGTCGGTACGAATATAGAATTATGTATGGACATTTTAGCTTTTTTTGATATGTTTTTATTTTTGTGAGGATGGACACTGCTCTACTGATAACTGGCTTACCCTTATTTATGCGCCTATCCAACTCCCCATATATTTTTCCGTAGCTAGTGGATTGGCTGCCCAGATATAAGATACTATTGATGATGAATATTTACTCAATATAATACGTAATTCAGCAGAGGGAACGAAAGAGTTATATTTTTGTGATCCAGGCACTGTGTTTGCTGATGCGGATCTCCTCTTAAGTTATTGAGTAGTGGTGGCGTGATTTTCTTTGGGACTAAAGAAAAGTAAAGTTTCAACTAAATTTCTCTCAGCCCATTGATACAGGGCTTCAGCAGTCAAAATCGGATCTTTAGATGACGCTTGTAGGCTAGCACGCGTTACAAGTCTTTTTAAATGTCCCTGGAATTTTCTGCTGAATTAACTCTCATGTTGAGAAAGTATTCATTATCAATAGTATGTGACGTTTTCCCGAAAAAAACTGCGAGGCAAAGAAGAACAAGAAATGCACGTACAGTGTAATAAGCGAATTGTTCGACTAAATTTTCGATGTAAGAGGCGAGGGGACTCTCACTGAAAAATCACCCTGAATTATAAATTTCATTTGATCTTAAATTTCGTTCAAGCCAAAAATGACATTTTTTTCAACAAATGATAAGAAGTACAATTAAATAAGTCGGCAAAAGACGGTACGTCGTGATCGTCGCGCCTAACTACACTGCGACGCAGAAACCGCGCGCAAAAAGTGTTATATATCTCCACCAATTTCTTTCGCCCCACTTTCGACCGTAGCTCATTTCAAAGGGACAAAGTTAAGCTTTCTTTTAAAAATGATTTTGAAAACAAAAATTAAGGGCCGCACATGGAGAAATGCTCAGAAATATGTTTAGAACTGCAAAATGAAGCTCAAATAATTTTTTTAATCTAAAATCATTAAATTCACCGTGAAGCTGATGGAAAAACGTTTCCAAACCCCTCATAAAAAAGATAGTTTGGATAACTTTTGTAGAAGTTATAGTTAATTGAGTATCAGCGTGCGCGGTAAAAGGTTGGTTCTGAAATAATTTCATTTATATCAATTTATTGATATAATTAATATTATTATTTTTTTGTGTTTGAATTATTCTCGGGTGAACCTGGTTTTTCATCATAGCCACGGACTAAGTCAAGTGACTGATCAGATGAGGATGTTGGTTTTTAAGTAAAAGTAGAGAGTTTGTTAGCATGAGAAACAGCAAAAATGTGAAATGCTATATGATATAGACGGGATAGTAGACGCTTTAAAATACTCTTTTAAAGAACTATTAGTAGGTGAAGAAATAGGACAACAAAACTGCGACATTGAACATAATGCATTAGAAAACCCCATTGAAAAAGTCTGTGTCACTGAGGTCAGAGATATAATTAAGAACTTGAAAAACGGCAAGGCTGCTGGTATAGACAGTATTAACGCTGAAATGCTTAAATACGGTGGCGAGTACATACCTCACAGGTTGTGCGAATTGTACTAAAATACTTATTCGTAGGGTAATGGAAATTACAGAAGAGAAGATATGGGAAGTCCAAAGTGGATTTATGCCAGGAAGATCATGTACAGATCAGATATTTAGCCTAAGACAGATCACATAAAAAAGCTTGAGAGTAGGAAAGCAAGTTTTCTGTGCATTTATTGACCTAGAAAAAACATTTGAAAAGGTAAATTCAATTAAGCTTTGGGAAGTTCTTAAAGAGTACGGAGTAAATGGAGGGCTCCTAAAAGCAATTAAAACAATATATACAGGTAGCAAAGTGAGTGTAAGGGTAAATGGGAAACCGAGTGACTGGTTTGATATTATGCTAAGCGTGAAACAAGGATGCGTTCTGTCCTCGTGTCTATTTATCATTTTCATGGACTTGCAAAGAATGTTGAATAAACTCAATACAAGCATGAAGAACATGGGCCTCAAAATTAACGTGAATAAAACGAAAATCATGGTGTTTGAGGGTAAAAGTGAGAAAACAATATGCAACATTGTCCTAAATGTTGAGAGATTAGAACAAGTTGACAAGTACGTATATCTCGGTAGTCTATTCACTAACGACGGAAAAATAGATGGGGAGTTTGATAGGCGCATGAATAAAGGTAAGCAGGTTATCGGTAGAGCAGGGTCCATCCTCACAAATAAAAACATATCAAAAAAAGCTAAAGTGGCCATACATAATTCTATATTCGTACCGACTGTACTATACGGTAGCGAGACATGGACCTGTCAAGAAAAGGACAGGAGTAAAATCAACGCGATCGGCCTGAAACCTCTGCGCATAATATGCGGGAAAACACTGTTGGACAAAGTCCGAAACGAGACAATCCTCAAAGAATGTGGTACAGGAGACACACTAGTTGAGATATGGGAAAGAAATCAGCTAAGGTGGTTCGGACATCTTGAAAGAATGAAAGATGAACGACTGACGAAGCAAGTGTATAAAGGTAAAGTAAATGGCAGAATGCCCAGAGGTAGACCGCCGAAAGGATGGTTAGAACCTGTGAATGAGACACTAATCCGAAGAGACATAAGAGGCCATAGAAACACGAGAGCTTTCATGAAAAAACGCATGGACGTGAAGGAAGCTAGAATAGTATGTCAGGACAGAAAAGTTTGGCGACGAATAGTTTTTAAACAGAGTGACAATAGAGTGAATGATGCCTGAAACAAAGACCGTGGATACTAATGGGCCCAAGTGGGGAACCATACATAACAATTTTGTGAGGCTCCTCACTTGGGGTGATCGCTAGAGAGATTGATCAGCAACCTGGGTCAGAGCAGTGTTGCGGAATGAACGTGATATTTAAATAAATAACACGATAATTCCAGATCAATCTAAAACATCTATACCTAACACCTACTATATACCTATATACCTTATATCCATATACCGACCTACTTTATACCTATATACCTATTCACTAGTTTTTCCAACCGAGCAAGTCACGCCTACCCCGAAAGAGAAATGGCTTAATGGTATAATAATAATAATAATTCACGGACTGGGTTGCAGTCAAGTGCATGATGCATGATGCATTATCATTACTTCAATCATTATTGTTTTAATATTTATTAATCACTATAAATTCTATGTTTATTAATAATTAATCATTAATAAATATTTAACTAATCATAAATTATGAAACGTTGTAAATTTCAATAATTATTATTAATTATAATGATTAACAATTATTTAATGTTTATTTATTATTTTGCTAATTTAATTATTTTCAATAATTCTGATAAGGAATCGCTCAAGAAGTCGCTGGTAATTAATTACTCAATTTTTGAAATAAAAGTACAATAATTATTTAGTTTCATTTATTTTCCGTTTAAGTTTATTATTTTTCTGCCACTGACACCCTTTATGGTGTAAAGAAACCTCACATAATAGCCATAAATGAGTAGAAGGAGCGCCAAGGAGCAAATAAGGGAAACAATAGAGCCTTCGGATTGACTGTTGTCTATTGCCGAATTGCAGATTATTTTCCAGTCTGATTCAAAAAATTCAAAAATGTCTTTTTTTGGACCACCCTAATGAAGTATCCGAAAATGTATCCGAAATGCAAATTCCTGAGAAAAAAATTCAGTTCAGTTTTTTGAAATATGATAATTGAAATATTTTAAAGTATCAGAGTAAAAATAATGATGGTAATTCCTTTTTCCGCAAAGTGCTAATCCAGTTTCCATAGTCTTTTGCTCTCATCCAAATGTAAACTGAATATTGCAAAAAATATGGGAAAATTTTTTACGGTGGGAAGTGATATATTGGGAAGAAGTTTCCTCGGAAGATATGTCTAATTGTATATAGGGATGTGCGGGAAAGGCTTTTGCTTTGGAAAGAGGTGTCCAGGGAAGATTGTTTTGGAAGTGAAGTACCAGTTTGCCTAAAAAAGTAGACTTCAACTTTCGTTTGTCGGAAGAGATTTCCTGGATAGACATTGTCTTTGAGTAATGATTTCCAGATGAGGCAGGTTCCTTGGTAAAGGATGTCCTGAGAAAACTTGTCGTGAGAAAACTTATTTGTTGTAATATATTACATATATATTTTACCCATATCAAAATGTTTTCTGTATAATGGACGGGTATAGCTTATTCAACAATAGATTCTCAAAAGTTCGTAATCATGAAAATATATCGTAGGCTATCAAATACCTTGTAGCTTACTGGCCACATCTGCTTGATACTTGTCCAAAATAGCTGCTTCTGCTTCCATGGGCATTGTCAAGAATAGACCTGGCGTTTCATCCTTGCTTCTGAGTGCCAGCACATAATTTTCCATCAGCTGTCCGATCTTGGCACTCAATTCTGGGTATCTGTTAAGAACAATTAGTTTAAAACGTGCATAAAGAGCTTGGAAAGTTTGATGTCATCATTTCGTAGGGTTCTAATGCTTGGAAACTATTCAGCGTTACAATAAAAAATTCGGGTTGCGGAAGCAAATCGGACATTAAAAAATTATATTTCATGAAAAATTTCTGAAGAAGTTGGTATGGAAAGCGCAGAAAAGGCTGCTTTTTCTATTTATTATTTAAATGTGATGAATCATGTACTCGTAGAGTCACACGTTTTTGTTTTGTTTATATTGTTGTATGCCTCTTGGCTCACTATTCTCACTTACTATTGAATTACTTCCGAGTATATTCAATACACTATCCACCGTCGGTGTTTTATGTTATAAGCGGAGATCTAACCGACAAAGCAACTATCTCCCTCTCTCGCCCTTTCAAGCGTTGAAAAGTACACGTAAGTTTATTTTATGTAACTCTTAACTCCGTTCTTACTCTTCATATTAAACCAATTGTCAAAGCAACGATCTCTCACTTATTTGAACACTGTGAACTGACGCAGTCCTCGTAGGGCTTATAGGCGCCGCACAACCCACAAACAAATAATTGGTCAGGTCTTACCTATTTTCCATAATACCCTCGCCTTTTGCTTGTCAAATCCGTAGGACCTATTGAAGTTCAATCCGAATAAATCCCATCAAATCCGAAGTAAATCCGAATGAATCCGACCCTAGTCCGAAAAAAATTCTAATTTTTGTCTTCATTAAACACAGGAAAAACGCGTGGGCACGACACCTAATAACGGAATGTACTTTTAAAAATAGGATGGCATAGCAGTAAAAACTAATGAAAAATTAAACTGTATATCTAAATATATTGTAGATACGGAAAATCTTTATCGAAACTAACTGAAGGTAAACTTAGATATCCTTCATGGTCACCTTCATGTACCGACTGCTGTAATTAAAGTGTCCCCTATTTCGAATCTCGCGCCATTGGGGAATTCATCGGGGAATCCCCTAGGTAGATATAGATGTCGCGTGTGCGATTTAAAAGAGTATAAGTATGTATACAAGTGCACACGAGTCAAGAGTTGAACGATGCGTAGAAAAAGGTGCGTCTGGAAAGAGAGAACGCGCTGATTCGCATGTACGATGCTGGCGAGCTAACCAATTTGATTTTCTCTGGTGAGAAAATGTTCTATATCTAGCAACACGTGAACAAGCAAAAAACTCGTTCATGGCGGGCGTTCCGGCGACCATTCACGCGGATAACGAGTCACTCGCTGATAAAGAGCAGTTCAAGTAATGGATTGGGCCGCGATTTCGGAAAAAAGTGCCCCTCGGCTCGTTTTTATGCCTAAGAAGACCAAGGTAAACCAGGAAGTTTATCGGGAACACTTTCTCAAGGCTCAGTTGGTTCCGTGGACCACCAAAATGTTTGGAAATGTGCGCTGGACATTTCAACAAGTATCTGCATTCGCGCACGGAGCGCGTGCAATGCAAAATTTACTACATGAGCACGTTCCTCGATTCATGTCGACCGTACGTCATCTTGAAGCTTAATCTAAATGAATCCGACAGAGTCCGAGGTAAATCTGAACGAATCCGACACTAATCTGGGAAAAAATGTTATTCCTTCTCAATCCGAAGTCCAATCCATTGAGTCTGAATCCAGCTTTCAATTTTTTCAATCCGTACACCCAATCAGGAAAAATCATCAACCTCCTTTCAATCTTTTTCAATCCGTCATCCCAATCCTAATGAATCAGAAGCCTCCTTTTCATTCATTTCAATCTGTTCATCCAATCCGAATGAATCCGAGGCTCATCCGAAAAGACTTTTCAATCCGTGCATCAAGAAGAACTTTAATGTAAATGAGTCCAAAACCAATCCGAAACCACTTTTCAATATTTTTTCAATCCGTATGCCCTGGCCGAATAAATCCAAACCGAATTTTAAATCCTGTTTAATCCGGGTGATAAGATAAACTTAAATTCAATTCAATCGAAACCAAAACTTTCAATCCTTTTCAATTCGTCCTCGTGAAGTGAAATGCGACTGAAGCCAAAGTAAATTCGCATAAATATCAAACTAAAGCGAACAAGCTGTCATATAAAGTTTGTTTTTTACAATTTATGAAAAACAGTAGCTAAATTAAAAATTATATACTCATGAAAAGGCAGTAATGCCTAATAAACTGTATTGCGTGAAAATACGTACGGTTACTTTTTAATAAAAATGTACATTACAAATATTTTAATTTACCCTTTTATTGGACATGGCACACTCTAACTGTTAGAAGAAGTATGTCTAACGTAATGTAAATGTTTCTCTTCAATTACAGGCAGACGAAACTGAAGCAGTTGACTAAGTATGTTATGAATGACTGTTAAATTGGAATGATAAAAAATGTGAAAGTAATAGAAAACTGCTTTCGCATCAAACAGTATATAATTTTCAAGAAGTATATATTTGATTTACTCCAGAGTGGATTTGTGAAAAATATTTGAATCAATCAAAATAAGCACATACCTATTTGCGAAAAATGTCTTCCTGCTTATATTTTACGCTGTCCTTCAAATTTTAATCGCCACAATAGCTGAACTCATTTCAATATACACAATAATTGACTCAAATCACAAGAGATGTGAAAGTGATAAAAAGTCTTTTTTGCATCAGACAGTATATGTGCCTCTCTGACGTAAGTTACGGATAGAAATTAATTCCGAGTCATTCCAAAGCAATTCAAATTATTCCGAAATCTGTATCCGAACCAATCAGAAAAAAGGCCTTAATTTCATTCGATCGAAATCGGTTAAAAACTAACATGATTCAATCCGAACCTGCCCAATCCGAACTCGGAATGACATAAACGGATTTCCAATCCAAATGGATCCAATTTAATATTAAATCAAATTCATTCGGATAAAAAATTTAGTATATGTATATCAATCCGAGTTCGGATTGGAAGTTCGGATTGAGGCGGATTAATTTTTAACCGATTTGGATTGAACGATATGGTGAAATTTTTTTCTCATTCGTACGGATACAAACTTCAGAATAAATTCCTATCCAAAACGATAGAAATCTTTGTTTCCAATTCTGATTCAAGTACAAAGAAATACTTAGTCTGAGCTCGGATTCAGTCGGTTTCGAATTTTCTTTTCGACCACGGATTAGTTTTGCATTCAGTCAGCCAGAAACTCTTCCTGTGACCTCGGATGCAGTCGGATTGGAATTTCGGTTTTGACCTTGGATTATTTTGGATTTAGTTAGATAGAAATTCTTGTCTCGTCCTTGGATTAAGTCGGATTCAGTCAGACTTGAATCTTTATCAAGACCCTGGATTCAGTCGGATAGAAATTCTTCTTTCGAAGTCGGATTAAATCGCATTCAGTCGGCCTCGGATAATGTCGGATTCAGTCGGATGAGAATTCTTAGTTCGCTCTTGGATTAGATCAGAATAAAACTGATTGGAAAACAGATTTAGCAATGAAATGGATTCCGGCGGATACAACTTTTGTTCTATCCGATACCTTCGCCAGGGAACTGTAGTGTTGGTAGTAATTTGTTACAAGTAAGTTAGTTACTGAAAAGTTAATTCATTTATAACTCGCAAGCAAAAACTAATCACTATTTCAAAAAGAGACTCGTAACGTAATATAGTTACGATTTTTGCAGTATCTTGTGTAAAAGTATTTCTGGACATCCGTTTACTTGAAAATGGACAACCTCTAATCCTTTGAGGATTCCCAGAAAATTGTATGATACAAGTTACACGGTGGGCATCGACTAAGCTCAACAAAAAGTTACTTGCGCCTCTAGGTGTTCTTTTGGTCACACTTCGGTGCAGGCCTGTTAAAAGGAAAACCCGCGCCCCGTAGTGGTGGTGGCTTGTAGGAATGAAGGTCCCCAATATGTAATTTTGATTTCTAACAGTTCCGAAAAATCTGGGCCCCCTCAAAAACTCCGAGCCCGGGGAGAATCTCTCCATTACTCTACGCCCCCCCCCCCCCCAACAACTGAAATTGTTCAATAAATCTGAAAAATGGGAGCAAAAGTGGAAAAGAATGAGTTTTTTGGAAATTTTTCCTTTTTAGTCAATCAAAAGTCCCAATTACCTCCACACGAATCAAAGTATATAGAATTTTCTAAAAAACATAAATACAGATAAATGTTCTATCTCTCGAATTACTTCCCAAAATTTAACATTCTTAATTGAAAAAGACACATTATTTATTAAAATACGAATTTAGCAGGTTAGCCAATGCAATTTCAATTTTAACTCATTTTTATGAAAACATGTTGATTAACCTCTTTAAAAAAATATAAAAAAAAGTTTTCTCAAGAACGGCCCAAACAATATTTTTACTTTCAGGCTCCAAATGATTGTGAGACATTACCCACATGTAATCGGGAGAAAACTGGTAGGTCCCAGCACATCTAAGTTGCGCCTAGTCGAGGCCTACCGCGGTAATAATACGAGCCAGCCATTATATTGATATTCCCAAATAAAATTGGGATCTGACGGTCGACTTTTGTTTAATATTTGTTCAAGCATGGGGAAAGAAACAGAAATATTGATAATTAACAGGGAAGTGGGTATAATTCGCAGAACCTCCACATGCCATTTCGAGACTAATGAGAACTCATTCTAACACAGAAAATGTTATTTTTTAATGTAAGTATACAAAAAATACAGTTTGGTTGATTTTGCATTCTAAATACTAAGTAAACCCCAATTATATAATCTGAAACTCGCGATCGTCACATGCTTTCCAATTATCCGATGTCGCTAGACTTGAAGCATCGAGCCCCGAGTAAAATCTAACATATGCTTGCTATTTAAGAGTGTGGAGAATTGGCCATTAATTATTTCTATCCCTACTGAAAAACCTCACGTGAAGCCTAATAGTTCTCTATGTCGTGCCCGACGTCGGATCCTAATAGTTTTCAACGTCGAAAACGACGAAGGAAACGTCGTTAAGAATTGCGATCGTTTCTGGCATTGGGAATCATCAAGATCCTAATAGAATCCGACGAGATTTATTTTTAGCTAGAATGTTTATGAACTTATAACTATTACATACGTAACTCTTAATTTTTTGAATAATACAGATATCTCGCAAGAGTCCAACCTCTGGACCATCCATTGCTCAGTTTATGGTGCTGCGAGAGCTTTGGCTGATTCAAATCGAAGGCTAAAACCGATGATGCATCAAAAGACCTATAATATCCTCAAAAAGAGAAAGTGTACCACAATAAAGACTCATTGATATTGAATGAATGTCCTTTATCATCACCGGCGATTAATTAACTCCTGAACAAGAACTTTCACCTTATCAGACGAGTTTGCTAAGACTGTCGACACTCCGTCTCTCGTTCCCTTCCATAATCTCTCTTCGCGCTCGACACTACCATCGGGTAGACTTTTTGGATAGAGGTATAAAAGATACAAGTTTACTTTTACGCACCAACATCTGGCCCGCATATTTAACTCTTATTTAAAGTAGGAAACGCCCATTCCGCAGTGGATGGTGTTAAGATACACAACACTCCTACATAAAAAAGGCAACTTGTCCTACCCATAGAATTACAGGCAAATAACTTGTTTGAACACACTGTACAAAATCTTTACAGCTGTTTTGAACAACAAGATTATTCGAAGAATTGAGCCTGTGTGGGGAGAGATTGACGAACCACGTGGGGAGTCACGTGGGGAGGGGAGTCTTTCTGAGCCACACCATGAGCCCTCTGCTTTTTTGAATCACACTTCTGCCTCTATCTCTCGCACTACGAAATTCTCCTTAATACCTTTGCGGCGAAATCAATCATCGCGAGCATAAGATCACTCATGTATTTTATATGAATGTCCAAAAGATATATGCTTCTAGTAAAAGCAAACTTCAGAGTGCTTTAAATATCATCAAGAAGTCCACATGAGAGATTGGTATGGACTTTGGACTGGGCAAGTGTGCCAAGATTCATCTAAAGAAAGGAAAGATAATTGGCGTTCCCAATGACCTTGAACTTGTGGATATGAGTGTTATTGAAAATCTTGACACTTCAGAGACCCATACATACCTGGGTCTGCCTGAAAGCCACATTCAGGACGTAACATCAGTGAATGAGTCTCTCCGAAGTAGATACAACACCTTCTTCGACATATCATTTTTTATTGAAGGTCGAAAAGAAAACTACTTTTTCATGAATAATTTTATGGAAAATGAGTATGAAAAAGACTTACAATTAAAAACCAAACATCAAACTACCGATATGCATCAAAATTCGAAAAAAAATTTCCAACGCATTTTTGGACCACCCTAACGTGGACTCGCGTTTTCCTGAATCTGCGTATTTCTTCTTAGAGAGACATCAAAAACTAGAAAATATTTACTAATTTTCGTTTGTACATCTTAATTTGTATCACGAAGCTTATGTTTTTAAGAAAAACCGAATTTTCAGACAATTCACAGCTCCTTTTGGCTAAGTCGCTTTTGAATACCAAGAATATCCATATCTTCTGAAATATCGAATAAGTTCACGTGGGCAGTGAAGCCAGGGGAGAGGGTTTCTCAAAAGCCTACGCTTGTCCACGAGGGGTGGGAGCTGGGGGATGAAGATGTAGTAAAAAATTGTTCACGTGGTATATAGACAGCACGTTTGGAGTCACTTGAATTCTCCTGAAGTCACTTGAAATCTCCAGAAATATCTGAAGTCATTTGAATTCATATGAATTCACATAGAGTCACTTGAATTCTCTTAAAGTCACCTGAGATCACCTGAATTTACTTAAAGTCAATTGAATTCTCTTGAAGTCACTTGGAATCATCTGAAATATCTAAGGTCATGTGAATTCACACGAAATCACGTAAAGTCACTTGAAGTTACATGAAGTCACTTCAAGTCACTTGGATTCTCCTGAATTCAGTGAAATCTTCTAAAATCATTGAGAACTATTCTGCTTTGGGACCAGGTGGTTCGTACAATTAGGCCTGTGTGGAGAGAGATGTACGCACAACGCGGCTTAAAGAAAGGCGTTATTGATTTACTGCCTCAATTGGAGAATATCGTGTGACAACTGAAAACGTCACTTTTCAGAGTGGTGTATTCTTGCGGCAAACCTGAAAATCGAAAGCAAAAGGCCAAGTCAAACTTGATGGCATCCTCGAAGTACCTAAGCTCGTTAAAGGAGGAGCTTTACGATACATTAGCACTGCAGAAACCTATACAGACCTGGGCGTGCCATAAAGCCGCAATCAGGACGCGATATCTGTAAATGAAACTCTCCGATGCAGATACAAATGACTTATTCGATGGATTTTGTCTTCCTTACTATTAACAAGGAACAGACTATCTGCTACGAACAGGCTTGCCATCCCGGTAGTACTCTATTCATTTGGAATGGTTTCATGGACGGAGGACGAGCTCATATACCTCGATGTCAGGTCACAAAAGGTTATGCACATGAAAAAAAGCATGCACCTTAAGTCTTTTGTTCCGCGACTTTACATCTTATCTCCTTGAAGTGGTCTGGAAACACAAAGAAATGGGCAAAGGAGCTTTTCTAAACAATGCAGCAAAGAAGGCTGCTAATACGCATAGCCTTGACTTCAATATCAGGGGTGAGGAAAACATAGCAAATATTATCCACCTCGAGTATTCACTCCTGAAGGCCCTGATTAAGAAAGCAAAGGAGAAAAACTCCCGCAAACAGCTCCTGGACAGGAGGATGCACGGCAAATTCACAAAAATGTGAAGGATCAGTCAATTTCACATGAGCTAACGTTTTCTTTCCTCAAAGCACTCCGATTGAAGTCGCCATATTCTAAGACAAGACATTCTCGATGATAGCTGCAGAGCGTGTCATGCACACCCTGAGCACCTAGGACACATACTGTCTAGTTGTCCAGTTCATGCGGGAACGACGTACATCCAAAGGCAACATGCGGCACTAAGAGTGCTTTATTATCATCTCTGTCATTATTACGGCATTAGCCCTGGTAACGCTCAGTCAAACGCTCCTAAGGAAATAGAATCAATTGTCGAAAATGAGAAGTGCTACATATATTGAAACTTCATACTATCGACAATTGTTTCTGTCGCGTACTTGAGGCCTAACATAGTTCTCCTTGACTTCGAGAAACGAACCATGTTCGTTATTGGATTTTTAGCAGCAGAAGACAAAAACATGAGAAATAACCAATGAGAATGAAAAAAGAGATGTATGAAGACTTATGGAGTTGCAAAGGTTGTACCCGGAATATTTTATTAGCTCGTCGTTCTGATCATCGGTGCTCTTGGTGGAGCCAATCTGTTAATGGTTAATAGCCTGAAAGGCATCTCTGCGTGTCAACGAAATGCCAAGACACTTGCGCGGGAAATGCAGAAGGTGGTAGTTTTCGGATTGCTCTGAGTCCATCGCAGACTGTAACCACCTATGTCACGGTCATGAGACGTGGTAACAGCTGAAACGTTACTGTGATTTTGCCTGGAGCGGGAGCAATTTTGCACCCGCTCGCAGTGAAATCTTGCGGTTGTCTTTATGACAAACAAACATATATTCTTATTTTGAAACAAAGTGATTTTTTGTACGTTATATGCAAATTTGATGTCTTATGGAGTTTAACACGTAAAACCTGTACTCTTTTCACTTCTATAATTTTGTTCAAGAAATTACAAGTAAATTCATTTACCTTTCAGAAACTTTATTTCTGCTTAGTAAAGACGCATTGTGTTAAATTTTGATGCATGAAATAAGTTATAAAAAAATTTAGGACATCTCGACAGTTGCATAAAATTGCAATATTTTTAGACTCTCAGCGATTCTTGGATATGATTGTTCAACTTAAAATTTCCAAGAAGCATTTTTGAGGATATTAAGAGTAGGTTTAATAAAAAAATTTTAATTTTTTTAAATTTATAGTTTTCAAGCAATTGCAAGAAAGAGTGAAAAATCACATTTTCAGCCCAACAGCAGCTTCCCTCGTAAACTGCAGAATTTATGGCAGCTAAATTGAACTGGAAGTGGCTTTGTGTTACAGGCTTAGGACTGCCGTATGCAGGCTCAACCATGAAGCTCCCTGCTACAGGCACAATTTTATTCAGATTTCATTAAGACTTTCAGAAAATATTTTTCAAATGATGTACTTTCAGAAAATGTTAAAACCCAAAAATCGAATTTTTCGAAATTTGGAAGTAGGGTTAACCCCTTAAGGCATGATTCAGGTTCTCTCAAACTTTTTTACTGTAATTCTTACTTCAGGAGAAACCTTCAAAATACTACGCGACATAATAAAAACCATTTCGTTTCCAAATCAGAAAATATGTATTCATTTTTTTCCATGAGAGAACGATTTGACGACTGCGTGGTTCGAAAATTCCAAAATGTGGAAGGGCCTACGGGGCTCGTTGACCAGAGATCTGGAATGGGTGAACCTGAGGGGCTATATAGCGAGGTGTGGCTACTCTGGGGAACTGACGGATCTGGTGGGTGCGACTCAAACTAAGGAGCGGTCCTTCCAGGGGGTAATGGGAATGGGTAATGGGTAATGGGGTAATGGGAATCGAGACCGCGAGTTCTCATGCTCCCAAGCTAAGATGTGATCGCCGTGTCGAGTGCTGAATGGTACCAGGGTCAACAAATCCTTCGACATCCCGGCCTGCCCCCCTTATTAGAGATGAGCAGATAGGGGTCTCGAAGAAGGAGCCTTAACGGGGACTTTGGGACAACAGGTCGAATCCCATAGTATTTAGACCCGCTCCCTGCAAGCGGGACTCTGTGGGGGGCGGGTTTTTCTTATTTCCTTAGTTTCTTGTGGGACACAAATGGTACCCAACAAAATAAAATGACAAAACACAAATGATGAGGTTTCGGCTTTGGGTCCGTCTCCCAAACCACCCCCAAAAGTGGGAGGCTCCGTAAGGGGCAACCCACCAGAGGCGGTGCGAAATAGTGAAGATGGTGGAGACAATAACATCGAAGCCGTGGGAATGCAACTGACGGAACTCTCCGTAGGGAAGAGGCGCCGTTGTGGATCGCAATGAAGGAGAGACCGTAATGCGCGGCTCGCAAAAAGTAGCCAAGGCTTCTCACAGGGGGCAGTGGCTGCGAAGACTTTACCCGGAGCAACTCTTCAGGCTCATTCTATAGGCAAGAGGAAGAAGGGCTCCGGAGAAACTCCCCCAAACAGGGCGTTAAAACGGCAGAAGGATCTGGTAACACAGGGTCTTACTTTCGCAAGATGGCCAACAACGCCCTGGTGAGAGTTGTCGTTGCGTCGGGTTATCCTGATATCTGTCTGACCCTTGAGGACTTTGAAAGATTGAGGGATGAAATTTCAAAAGGGATTGACGCGGTACCTCGCGAGGGACGTGCCATCAGATTCAACGACATCTTCATTAGGTCGGGGGCATCGTTGTAGGGGCCGCTGACATCTTGTCGCGAGACTGGATTGTCGAGAAAACCCCAATGTTCAGGCTAAAAGAAGGCCTGAACTTGGACGTCAAGGGGACGGAGTGTCTGCAAAAGTACCGCAGAGCGACCGTATAGATTCCCGGTGATCGTTCTGGGGCGCCTAAGCTTTCAGAATTCGTCCTTGCGAACTGATTCGTGGAAGGTGTTTTCCTACGGGCAGGGATCCAGGCCGAAGGGGAGAGGCAGGATTTAGTTGTTGGGCTTCCCGAATCCTCGATCTGAGCCCTTGCGGCTCTAGATTATCCTCCCTATCTAGGGGCGAGTAGGGTTACCTTCCGGATGCCCCGATTGGGGTCCGCAGGGGTCGCCGAAGCGTCCAGAGATGCCCCGAGGCAATGGCTGAGACGGGAATCTTCATTACGCAGATTAATTCGCACCACAGCAAAGGCGCCTCGGCGGTTCTAGCCAGACGCATGTCTGTGGTGCAGACAGAGCTCGCCCTTGTCTAAGAACCCTGGTTATACAGGGAAAGGATGTGTGGCTTGTCAGCATGTGGCTCCATATATAAGGGGCCACGCGAAAAAACGCCAAGGGCATGCATAGCCGTCAAGGCTATGGATGCGATCTTGGTGCCTCAATTCTGCATTAGAGATCTCACCGTTATTAAGGAGAGACTTAGGGGCAGCAGCGGAGGAATGCTAGAGGTATTTAATGCCTCGGCTTACTTTCCTGGCTATGCCAAAGGACCCTCGCCTCCCAGAGAGGTGGAGGCTCTAATTAGGTATTGTCAAGAGAACAAGATTCCTCTGCTGCTGGGTTGTGATGCGAACTCTCACCACACGGTGTGGGGAAGCACAAACATCAATGCCAGAGGGAGAGATTAAATTGAATACATAGCAGGTACAGAGCTGGAGATTCTGAATCGGGGTGATACGCCCACATTCCAGACTTAAAACAGGAGTGAGGTTCTCGATTTGACTTTACGTTGAGGTGCACTGAGGAGCTGGGCAGTGGATTGGAGAGTCTCCGATGAGGAGTCTCTTTCGGACCACAAACACATCGTGTTCTGATTAACCCTAGAAAAACCGGTGGTATCTCATATTAGAAACCCTAGAAATACACTTTGAGGCTCATATAAAGAGGAACTCGAAGGGAGGCTTGCGGAATTCCCCACAAGCTATGGTACCATTGATGAGTTAGAGCACCCCGCAGATATTCTGCTAAGGGCTCCGACAACATCATATGAGAACAATTGCCCTACAAGGACTAACAAGTCTAGGAACGGAGCAGAATGGTGGAACACCCATCTGGAGAGACTCTGTAGAAAGACAAGAATGTTGTGCAATAGGGCCAATAGAACTAAATTGCCTTCGGACTGGGACATCTATAAGACGGCCCAGTGCGAATACAATAAAAATAAAAGAAAGTTTAACTAGGAAGATTGGAGGAGCTTCTGCGAGGAATCGAAAAACATTCCTTAAAACAGCGAAGCTCCACAAGATCCCAGCAAAAAATCTGGAAGCTCGCCTCGGGCTCATAAGGCTCGATAATGGTAAGTTTGCCGAAGATGAAGAAGCAACGCTGAATCACCTGATGAAAGTTCACTTCCCGGGTTTTCAGCGAATCCGAACCCTTTAAATCACCAGGGGCGGATGGCATTTATCCAGCGCTTTTACAAAAAGGCATGGATTTAGTCGTCCCTCCTTTGACGAAACTATTCAGGGCAAGTATAGCCCTCAAACACGTGCCATCGGCATGGAAGGATGGCAGAGTGGCTTTCATACCCAGACCTGGGAGGGAGGGTTACACTGCTTCCAAAGATTTCCGTCCAATCAGCCCTACGTCTTTCATACTGAAGACGCTAGAGAAGCTGGTCAAGACATACATTAGGGATGAGGTGCTTCTGGCCTCCCTGCTGCTGGAGCAGCAGTTGGAACAGAAGGGGTATGCTGAGGGCGCTTTCTTGGATATAGTGGGTGCCATCAGCAATACTCCTCCAGAAGTCATCTGTCGAGAGGCTTTGAGATGTGGCGTGCCGGACCAGCTAGTATGCTGGATAGGAAGCATGCTATGCCGAAGAAGACTCGAAACCAGATGGCGTGAAGGCCTAGTAAGGGGGATAGCTCCGCTATGTTCTGCCGTCCCTCCTGCCGTGCATTGTCGTGGACGGCCTGCTTCGAAGGCTAAATAAAGAAGGGTACTATACCCAAGGATATGCGGACAACTTTGTGATCCTAGTTAGGTAGGCTCAAATGGAAACGCTGATGGGTCTTATTAGGTCGGCGCTGCGCATCGTAGACCTCTGGTGCGATGGTACAGGACTCTCGGTGTATGTATACCATTATGCCATTTTCCCTTTCGGGGTAGGCGTGACACTACCCGATTCGGGTAGTGTTTCTAGGTGTATAGTTTCTTATAGTAAATAACTACAAGTGTGGGCTCACCAAAACCACGACACGCCAACAGCACGCAGTTAGTAGTATCCCCGAACGGTCACCCATCCAAGTACTAACCGCGCCCAACACTGCTTAACTTCAGTGATCTAACGAGAACTGGCTTTTTCAGCGTGGTATGGCCGTAAATCCGAAAAAGACCAACCTGGTCATTTTCACGAGGAATTATAAATTTCCGAGAGCTGACGCTCCTGTATTCTGTGGTGGGAAGCTGACGTTTTCAGATACAGTTAACTATCTATGAGTAATCCTAGATAGCAAGCTGAGCTGGGCAAAGCACCTGGAGACCCAATGCAGGAAATTTGCCATGACTTTTTGGGTGTGCAGGAGAGCCTTTAGGTTGACGTGAGGACTATGGCCCAAAATGCTTGCATGGCTCTACTCTGCTGTCTTAAAACCCAGGCTCCCACACGTGGCCGTGGTCTGGTGGCCACGAGCGCAATTTAAAGCAATACAGGACAGGCTGCGAAGATTACAAACGCTAGCATTTAGGGGTTTGACTGGAGCAATGAGGACTACGCCCACAGCGGCGACAGGATTCATGCTCTGTGAGGAACCCCTAAATGTTGCGATAACCGCCAGAGCGGCTCACTCGATGGGCCGCCTGGCAAGAACAAATAGATGGACTCCGGGGACGAAACACACTAGACTCCCGAGTGATATCAGCACGCTGCCGATTATACAGATGAGGCAAGATAAAATAACAAAACGCTCCAACTTCGCCAAAGCTTTCCGCGTCTGCTCTTCCAGGGGGAAATCTGGTATATGGATGGCTCCAGGGGAGAGGGAGGGTCAGGAGCAGGAATTCATGACAGTAAGAGAGGGAAAGGGATAGGGATCACACTTGGGCGACACGCTAATGTCTTTCAAGCGGAGGTCCTGGCCGTCCTTCGCTGTGCTGAAACACTAATAGATGAAAACGCTGCTGGCAGACTGATCACGATCTGTTCGGACAGTCAAGCGACACTAACTGCAATAGGGAAACCAAACATAACATCAGAACTGTTTTGGGAATGCAAAAAGGCATTAAACCAACTTGCGGATGGAAACGAAGTGGCTCTCATATGGGTCCCTGGTCACACAGGTATCAAGGGCAACGAAAAGGCGGATCAGTTGGCGAAGAGCGGCGCAGCGAGCAAATTCGTAGGCCGGGAACCGGTGCTGGGAATAGCGTCTTGCAGTGTCTGGATGGCCATTAAAAACTGGATCCGAACAAAACACAGGGAATACTGGGAACAAACCAATCACTTGAACTATCATATGCACAAAATGGGGTATAGCCCCACGACGGGCTGCAGGAGGTGCGGCAGGGATGACGAAACATCCCTGCATGTATTATGCCAGTGCCTGGCATTAGCTAGGCTCAGGTAACAGACCTTCGGGGTCCATTTTATGGAAACAGAGGAAATCGAAACGCGATCAGTGGTCGACATACTGGGCTTCGTCAAGAGGTCTGGGGTCGACCGCTAAGATTGAATAAGTAAGAGTGTGGCACAGTAGGCTTTATAGCTTGAGCGCCAGTGGAGTTCTTCATGGGCTTCCCGTCCACATTGAAACTAAACTAAACTAATATATAGTTCTCAAACTAATCTTCTGAAACTCAGAAATAAAAGCACTACTAGAAAATCAGACGAATCATTTGGGCGATACTCCGCGTTAAACAAAGAAGGTTATCATTGCATCGTCATCGGCGTACAATTCTCATAGTCGTTTTTCTTTCAGTTCCAATGGAATATAATTAAATCAAATACAATTATCTCTTACACGAGCCTGGAGATCAATTTTCAAACCAGGACAACTTAACTCAATCCTTAAACTGGCCACATAGCCTGTCGAAACCAGAGTGAAGATAATTTGTAAGGTTTTCACGCTACTCGCTCCGTGCTCCATTCCACCGTGGCCCAGGTCGACCAATCAGCATGCGCCTATAACTTAAGATCTAGAAGCTGTAGAAATAACTACAGCGCGGTTTGCAGATGAGATTTTGCTTACTTTGGCGGTAAAAGTAGTTGGGGTGACTTGTTGCTAACAGTGATTTGCGAAGACGGAGGCTCTCCTTTTTTACAGTATGTCCGACTCAAAAGTTTGCAACATCCGTGCGTGAATCTGTGAAATACGTTTGCTTCCTAGTTATTAGAACTAGCCCATCGTGCCATATACCGATGTTTTCGGTAATGGACTTGCGTGTGTAGGTGGAGATGATATGGGCTTTAGCCAGTTGGCTCTTCCATGAGGAAGAAAGAGCGTTCCGATCTACAATGAGTAGATTCACAGAAATTCTGCGGCAGAATCTTACCGGCAAATTTCACGATTTACCTTTCTTTTTTAGCACTAGATACAACCAAATTATACTTATCTAACCAGGGTTATGAGAAAGTTGAGGCCTTCGCGATCCAATTATCCATGAAGCATAGAGTATCCGTTTCCAAAACATAATGCTAAATATCTGAATAGTTTTTGAAACCATGTGTATCCCAAAAATATGCGCAGATGAGGGACATCGCTACTTTCTGTCTTGTTGATAATGGGCGTGAAGTGCAACTAAAAGTGCACTATGCCTTCCAGCTTTGAGCTTGTGGAATATGGACGACTTATTCATTTTCTTATTTATGACTGAAATTTTTTTTAAAGATTTCATTCAATTTTACAATTAAAATGACAGCGTCAAAATTTGACAGTTTTCCGCTTCAGTATTTACCAGGTTTTGCGAAATTGTTAAAGAATTATTTAGATATTTAAAAAAATGTTTAGCCTTTACGGTTTCTTAGCCCCGAGCTGAAACCTTTATAGTTTCGGTCGGAAGGCCGTCAGTCCGTTGTAATTTCCTTCTAGCAAAACCAATGGTTTGTTACACCAAAATGGCATTCGCATCAAAGTTTATAACGTTAAAAGGGCATAAGGGATCAAGTTTGACACTCCGAAAGAGTGTAAGTGCCAATATTTGGGACTTTAAAACAGGATAACGAACAAAGCTTTGCACTTCAAATGGGTATAAGGTGCAAGGCTTGGCCAAGCTCATATTCCGATATATCAAAAGGAAAAAACGCCAAAGTTTGGAAAACCAAAAACAAAGCGCCAAAGTTTTCGACACCAAAATGGCATGATTGCCAAGGGTTGGAAATTCAGAAGGGTGCCATAGTTTAGTGCCATAATTTGAAATTCCAAAACTCATATAAGTGCCAAAAATTGACACACCGAAAGTGCATACGTCACAAATTTTGGTATATCAAAAGGGCATAAGTGCCAACTTGAATCCCTCTATCACAATACGCACTTTTAAGTGAAACAGAAACATACAAGTTCAACATTTTAGATACTATATTTCAATAGGCTACGAAACTATTTTTTGCAGACACATGTTACCTATACGTAGAATTTTTTTCCAATATAAAATAAAAAATAATGTTGTCATTTATTTCATTATGAAGAACACGAAAGAGGGGGGTTTTCCTAGGAAAAAAAATATTTAAATTTAAAAAAATTGTTTCGATGCACTTTTGGTATTTTCATTCTTCATGCATAGACATACTGTAGTTTCTTAAGACTAACATACTACGCTTACGGTTACTATGCAAAATGGGAGAAAACTTTCGACTTTACTTCACGCATAAACATGGTTCTTCCAAGTCGAATATAGGACAGAAAGATCCGTTATCCTGAAGCAAAAATTTAATTGATAATATTAGCGACATAGTAGGAATATTTTTGCCGCTAAAATTGGAAGAGGTTTCAAGAGTTCGACACCCGGATAGGTGCAGGCTCAGATCAGCCGCATGCAATGTGTTCGCCAAAGGTAGGTACGTTGCGTACACTATGATCTTCATTGAATGCGCTTTATTTGGCGAGAGGACTGTACTTTCACAGTGCTTGTACTTCCATTCAGTGCTTCAATTAACTTTATTAATTTCAAATTGCTGAGTAAGTGTGATGAATTGTATAATCTTATTATCTTGTTTCTATTATAAATGTTTGTCTGCACAAATACTTATCCTTCAGATACCGCAATTTGTTGATTTTTTTTTAATTCCGCAACTTGTTACCCATACAAAAAAAAAACTTTTCAGCTATTTTTCTCGACACTTTTTTTTGAAGAGTTATCGCATTTAGAATGTTTCCCTATTTTCAAATTTTCTGTAAACAGAATTTTTCCTATTTTCCTATTTGAATTTTTTTAATCAAGCCATAACATTCAGTCATGAGAGAAAAAAAGTATTCTAGAACTGATAAGTTTGGGAAATATTGTTTTAAAAATCGATTGACTTTTCATGCTTGCTAATGATTTTAGCCAATAATGAGGTTTGAAGGTAAATGAACTTCATTATTTTGTGTTTTATAATTTTTATTAGCCCCTATTCATATTCTAACATGTTCTGTTAAAAAAAAAACAATAAAACAAATTTAATGACTTTTCAAGTTTATTATAATTAACTTAAAAAAAATTGTTTCAAATTCTCATTTATTTCGCGCCCCATATTCCGTGTTTGAAATATCGATTCGTTCAATATCGATTGTTTGTGAATTGTGATTGATTTTCGTTAGTATATACATTCGCAACAAGTTTCGAGGTTAAGAAGTAGCACTCTGCACGATGAGGGCATGCGAAGGTAATTTCAATATTAATTGATTTGAAGTATTGTAAAATTAACGCCAACGGCCATACCACGCTGGATACACCAGTTCCCGTTAGATCACTGAAGTTAAGCAGCGTTGGGCGCGGTTAGTACTTGAATGGGTGACCGTTCGGGATAATACTACTGCGTTGCTGTTAGCGGTCGTGAGTGTGGTGAGCCCACACTTGTAGTTATTTACTACAAGAAACTATCCACCTAGAAACACTACCCGAATCGGGTAGTGTCACGCCTACCCTTAGAGGGTCGCCGAAAGGGAAATGGCTTAATGGTATATAACAAAATAAATAAAGTAATGTATCTCAATACTTATAGTTAGTTTTTAATTATTTTCCGAAGTTTATTTACGCACTTTCAAGCATAAACCGTAAACTGCACAATATCCACATGTGCTTGCGCTCATCACTTGCGTACGATATGCATCCCATATGCGGCCACAAATGCGTCGCATGATGCAGACACTCAATGAGGAGAAACCCTCATGAGATGCGCGCATTGTGCGTGCGACATGATTGCATATTGTTATCTGGGCATAGTCATGGAAGAGCTCATCAAGGTAAGTAACTATATCAGCAACACCTATTGTTCGGCAGGAACCTGAATTTCACGAACGTAATATTATTGGAAAGGCCAGAAAATAATGAGACACTTCCCTAGTTTCTTTCTTTCTAGGCTGGGATACGGTACTACATTTTGCCTATTCAGCTGATTTGGTAACATCCGGCTACTACCTCATTCGAGCTCTCAGAAACTTTCTTCGTGGGAACCCTGGACAACTTGAACTCTGCCCTTCAATCTTTCTTTGATTCTCAGCCCCCGCAGTTTCAGGCTGCAGGGATTCAGTTTCTGCCTGAGCGGTGGCAAGAAGTTATTGAGTCTAATGGGACATATATTGTTGATTAGACATCAAATAAAAATAAAAAAATAACTAAATATCAAAACATTTGGGAGTGTCCCATTATTTTCTTTCAAACCCAATATTATCGATTTTCTTGAAATTGTCAATACAGTTATGAGTAATAAAGTTTTTACTACTAGAATTGGGATACAAGAACTTGAATTTGCCTGATTCGGCTGAGTTTTCTTGTTCTGTCGGAGAATTTCATTTCTGTTATTGTACAATGAAGTGATATTTGATTTTATTGTTTGAAAGTTTAGAGTAAAGGTTAGCATATTAGAGAGAAAAGTTAATATAATGTGATCATGTATGAAAATAATTGCAAAACCCGATTATTTTACAGGCAATCGCGTGTGTCGTGCCCTTTTTGCAGCAAAAACTAAGGAACTGGCAGTACTTACTAACAAAAATCATTACATGCATCCTAAGCTACGACCAAAGACTTATCTGTCTATAAAAATTGTCGATAAACGTCCATTTAAACTCAAATCTTATCTTATCTCAATATTTTAATGTTGTCTACTCTGGCTAGTGCCAGTGTAGCCTTCTGAGAGCGTGGCTTACTGGCAGACCTGACGAGAGAGGGTTTATGACGGGGATATTCTCCCCGGGCCTGGAGTTTTCGAGGGGGCCTGGACTTTCCTGAACTGTTAGAAGATATTTTTTTTTTTTCAAATAAAATTATTTATTAATTATATTGATTGTGATTTTAATTATTTAAAAAAAAATAACACTATGAAAGCATGAAACCATAATTCACGTAAGCTTACGGAGCTGCCCGGACAACTATCTGTGAAAGAATTGCGCCAAGCCCGCAAACAAGTCATCACTTTGATCTAGCGGAAAGAATTCAAGACTGAAGGGCTGTTGAGTTACGAGCAGTTAGCAGCAAGATGGAGAATGAGAAAATTGTGTCCTGTAGTAGAAGAAGGATCACCGTGTTTCGCTAGTAGATTCAAAAATGCCGATGAGGAGAAGCCGATGATATTACTAAAACTCAAGCAATTACAGATCTCGTGATCAGGAAATACCGCGCAAAAATGTTTCATGCTGGAAATAAAGCTAAATTGAACGAGATACGAAAAAAGTATTACATGTTTCATTTAGAATTGATAGGAGAATTAATATCGGTAGCCTTCTTAGCTTGCTAGAGAAGATTTTTTTCTTTCAGAGAAAAAGCCAAAGCTCCGTTCTCTGATAGCGATGCAAACTGTGTAGCTTCAAACAATGAGATATAGCAACTTTACAGCATCACTTAATCTAATAGCATTTTTCACTTTCATGTCCCAGGAACATTGTATGAAGCGAACTCTGCGTGATACATTGATCAGCTATGAATAATTGTATGTTCATTTGCGCGATATCAAAGCAATTTCAGAGTCTAGGTCGTAAACTCCTATATCTTTGAATTCGAACGATTTTGAACTCTTAATTCGGTGGCATTTTTTAGAAGATCAACTTTTAATTAACTTTTTCTCGCCTGATTTTCAACAATTAAATTGAGTAGAGTCGCACCGTTACAGCATTTGCCGAAACTTAGAGAGGGATTTTGGCAACATTTTCAGCCACAAATAAAAATTCGAGTCTTGGATACAAGCTCCTATGTCTTGGAGACATATACTTATATCTTGAGTCGGATTATTGTGACTCAAAGATAAGCAAATTGCAACTTCGCGTATATCCCAGCCCTGAGAAAAAGGTTCATGCTGACTGCCATAACAGCTTGGGTTGCGAATTAATGAGCAGTCGCGGACAATTGTCTAGGGATGTTCCCTGAGGAATAACCCCTAAGCGAAGGCGTAAGAAATGTGCCGAAAGCTGAATGGCACCTGGGTGAGGTGTCTCAAAAGGTGATTCTGGGATAGCGGGCGACCTCTCAGAATATACAGCCTTATCCCTGGCTACTCGTGGGGACAACAATAATAACACCAGAAATAGTTGTAGTAGGTGCGGTTCAAAATAATCGAACGCGCAGGGCTCCCGACAATGGTGCGGACAACAATGCCGACTACCCTAGAGTTGGGGGAGCCAATCAAGACGGAGTCAATGCGATTGACCGGCGGAATCTTGTTACTTTGAAGTGGACGGATCGACTAAATGCCGGCCTGCTAGAGTGCTACGATACCAGTATGCTCCCTAAACGAGAAGGTTACATGGCACGACTGCATGCTTGTGGTGCAAGAGACACCCAGAGCTCTCGCACTTTTCGCATAAACGTCTGCGAAACCATGCCGAACAGGCACCCAATAGAGGAAGAACGATGCTTCAGGACCCGGAGAAACATCAACATTCAGGTTTCTCCCAAGCCCAAAGATCTGACTGAACAGGATGATGAGTTTCGTGGAGACTTTTCCAAAGAATCCAACCTCTGGACTGTCAATGGTGGTGTGTACAATGCAGCGACAGCTTCGGCAGATGCAAGCCGTAAAACAAAAGCAACGGTTGATCATAAGACCAAAAGATGAATGCATCAACTCAGGATGAAGATAGGCTGGGCAAGACAGTACGCGTCTCGCATTCAGTGTGTGATTGACTACATAACATCTGGTAGGACTTTCACTGCCAATTTTTGACAGTTCGCGCGCGAACTACGGATCCATCATCCCAAAATCAACAGGTCAAAGCTGCTGACCATCAGCCTGCATATTGTTGATGGAATACGAGTACTATCTAACGCTAGGAGAAGTCTAGAGCCGAGAGAGAGGTAGATCAGAGAAAATCAACAGTTTTTATCTGACCTATCTGAACTCTTCAAAAACCCACCAGTTACTGTCGACCATCAGCCCAAACCAGAGGAGGTCGAAACATTGTGGAGAGAAGTCTACGAAGTCCAGCATCCACTTGAAGGAGGCTCAAAGAACATCAGTAGCTACAAGGAGCTGTGCAATGCCCTCATAACACCTGAGAAGGAATGCCCACCTATCACCACCGAGGAGGTGAAAAACGTATAAATAGGCACGAAGAACTATTCGGCTCCAAGACCAGATGGTATCGAGACCTTTTGGTGGAAGAAGTTTCCTTCCACCCACCAGCATCTGGCCCGAATTTTAACCTCATAATCAAAGTCAGAAGAGTCTATTCTGAAGTGGTTCGTGAAAGGGCGCACAGTGCTCCTGCCGAAGACGGGCAACTTAGCTGACCCTGAGAATTACAGGTCAATAACTTTTCTGAACAGACTATATAAGATCTTCACAGCCATCCTAAATGATAGTATTGTTCGGACAATTGAACCTGTGTGGCAAGAGATTTATGAACTACGTGGCTCAAAGAAAGGCATAGCAGGATGTCGGGAGAACGTGCCATCCGATAGATGTGTCTGTAAAGACGCAGCATCCTATCAAAGATCTCTATCGATGGCCTTAATTGATCACCGAAAAACTTTCGATTCAACCTCCCATAGACTTATCATCTGTCTTTTGGTAACCTTAAATGTTCATCCACACATCGTGAGGTACATAGAGAGATTAATGCCGCTTTGGAAAACTAGATTTACTATCTCATGTGGAAAACATCGTGTGATCACTAACAGTATCACCTTTCAGAGAGGTGTGTTTCAGGACAATATCATGAGCCCTCTTCTCGTATGCTTCACATTATTGCCACTATCTTTCGCACTTCGCCATAACCAAGGGTATCTCTGCCGCAAACCTGGAAACCGAAAGCATAAGGTCACTCATGTATTCCGCAAGGATGATCTTAAGATCCATGCTAGAAATCAAGAGAAACTACATCTAGCTCTAAAAATTGACGAAGAGTGCAGCCAAGAGATTGGAATGGACTTCGGCTTAGGGACATGCGTCAAGGTTAATTTGAAGGAATGAAAACTTGACGGCATCCCCGAAGATCCTCAGCTCATTGACAGAAGCGCTATACGACACCTTTGCACTAGGGACACCTATACATACCTGGGAGTTCCACAGAGCCGCTGCAGGACGTGTCATCTATGAAGGATACTCTCCGATGCAGATACAAGCGTCTCATCCGACAGATATGGTGTTCCGAACTGTCGGCGAGGAACAAAGTATCTTCAACAAACATGCTTGCCTTCCCAGGAGTACTCTGTTCATTCGGCTAGATCCTGAACACACTCCTAAAGGCCCGGATTGAGGAAGCACAGGAGAAAAAATTCCACGCGAACCGCTCCTGGACAAGAGGATGCACGGCATCTTCCACAGAAATTTGGAAGATCAGTCGATGTCGTATGAGCTAACATTTGCTTTTCTTAGATCACCCAGATTGAAGTCGCGAACAGAGGGCTTTATTTTTGCATGTCAAGACTGTGTCATTTCCACTCTAGCATACCATCGCCACATTTTGAGCCAAGACATTCCCGATGATAGCTGCAGAGCGTGTCATGCACACCCCGAGCATAGAAGAAACATACTCTCTAGTTGTCGAAATCATGCGGGATCGACCTACATCCAAAGACACAATGCGGCACTAAGAGTTCTTCATTATCATCTCTGTCACTCTTACGGCATTAGCCCAAATATCTCTACGCTAAACGCTTCTGGAGAAATAGGGTCAATTGTCGAAAATGACAAGTGCCGCATATACTGGAACTTCATATTCTCGACAATTGTTTCTGTTACGCACTCAAGGCCTGACATAGCTCTCCTTGACTTCGAGAAACGAACCATGTTCGTTATTGAATTTCCGGCGCCAGCTGACAAAAACGTCACAGCCAAGAATAAAGAGAAGGAAGAAAGGTATCAAGACCTTATAAGGGAGTTGCGACGGTTATACCCGGAATATTCTGTTAAACTAATCGTCTTGATTATCGGCGCTATGGGAGGTGTCAAGGTTTCACTGGTTAATGGTCCTTATAGAGAATTCAAATTTTAATTTTTTTGTAGAACGATTTTCAGCGTTGAACTCGTTCAGACCCACGTATTTTCGTCTTAGTTTTGAAACGCAGGCAGATATCGATGTCTTGGAGACAAACTGAAGACAAAACCAAGTTGAACTCAAGACTGGGGGTGTGACTCCCACGTGTAAGTATTAGGGCGTAATGTCAAACAGAAATCTTAGAAAATGAAAGACCTAATCTTATCTTCTTCATGTAACAAGCAACTGCGTAAAACGTGGTTCCGATACGAAAAAATTTGATAGCCGGTTATGCCAAAATCGCCCAGAATAGCTGAGACAAAGGGTTTTTCTCGATACGCTTTAAAATAATGTGTTGTATTAAAGAAGCATTAAAAGGAGATTTGTAGATCTTTATAAAGCTTACCTTTGTCCTTGTACACATTTTTCTTTTTGAACCAACCCTTTTTGAGAGAAATGAAAAAATGGCGAAGAAAGCATATAATCGTTTTTGTTGATATTTTTCAAAATAAGTAGGCATTCTCTATTCTAGAGGCTGATGGGCGTCACTAAATATAGAAATCACCAGTTACCGTCACTAAAAGCCTGATTGTTAGTTTCCGATGTTCAAAATTGTGTAGTTCTTGACGATATTCAAAGCAGTTTGAAGTTTGCTTTCACCAGAGGCATAGATCTTCAGATCATGCATATAAAATACACGAGTGGCCTTATCTCGCGCTGATTAGTGCCACCACAGAGGTAGCAAGCAGAATTTCGTAGTGCGAGAGATAGAAGCAGAAGTGTGATTCAAAGAAGCAAAGGGATCACGGTAGCACTCTGAAAGAAACCCCTCTGGACGGTTAAGTTGTTCGTTGTAACTCGATAAATTCTAGATGAGATAGTAAATCTAGTTTCCCACAGAGGCATCAATCTCTCTATGCATCTCACTATGTGCGGATGCACCTTCAAGCTTTCCAACAGACAGATGAAAAGTCTATGAGAGGTTAAATCAAAAGCTTTCCGTTAGATAATCCACGCCATTGTCAGGACGCGTTGATGGGCTGCAGTGTCTTTACCGACAAACCTGTCATTTAGCCGGTTTTCTCGACAGCCTACGACACCTTTTTCCGAGCCACGTTGTTCGTTCATTTCTTGGCACACAGGCTCAGTCCATCGAACAATCGTGTTGCTTATGACTGCTGTAAAGATATCAGACATTGTGTTTAAACAAGTTATTGGCCTGTAATTCTCTAGGTTGGACCATTGGCCCTTTTTATGAAAGAGTATAGTGCGTCCTAACACCAGCCACTGCGAAATGGGCGTCTTCGACTCTAAATGAGAGGTGAATATGCAGGGCAAATATTGGTGTGTAAAAGCAAATTTCTTCCACCAGAAGTTCTTGATACAATCTGGTCCAGCACCAGAAAAGTTCTTCGAGCCTCCAAGTGCTTTTTTTCTCTCTCCGGCAGTGATTGATGGACACTCCTCTTCAGGTTTTACGAGGTTGTCCCAAAACTCTTCGAAGCGGATGATATTGTCAGTATATTCTTTCAACTTTAGAGTTTTCGGGATCCTGTATACCTCTCTCCAAAAAGTCTCCACCTCCTTCGGCTAGGGTGGATTTTTGACAGAAACAGGAAGATCGCTGAAGAGGCGCGATGGTTCAGCGAGAAACTGTTGATTCTCTCTAATCCATCTCTCCCTCTTCTGTATTTTCCTCCTTGCGTCAGATAACAGCCGTATTTTCTCAACAATATGCTGCTTGATTGTCGGCAGCTTTCAGTTGTTCAGTGTGTGATTCAAAATCCTTAGTTCTTGGGCGAACTTTCGAACCCTTACAGTGAACGGTCCACCAGATGCTATGTAGTCAATCACACATTGAACACGGGACGCATTCTGTCTTGCCCTTCCAATCTTCGTGTTCAGTTGCTACAAGCGTCTTTTGGTCTTTCGATCCATCCTCGGTTTTAGCCTTTGAATTGAATCAGCCAAAGCTCTCGCAGCATTATAAACTGAGCAATTGATGGTCCAGAGGCCGGACCCTTGCGAGATATCTCCATGAAGGCAAGCATCCAATCCAGCGATGGGACAACAGCCGTACTTTGTCAACGATATGCTGCTTGATTGTCAGCAGCTTTGACTCGTTTAGTGTGTGTTTCAAAATCCTTAGTTCTTGCGCGAACTTTCGAAGCCTTTCCGTAAACGGTCTAGCAGATTTTATGAAGTCGATAACACATTGAACACGGGACGCATTCTATCTTGCCCATCCAATTTTCTTGTTCAGTTGATGCAAGCGTCTTTTGGTCTTTTGATCCATCGTCGGTTTCAGCTTCCGATTCGAATCATCCAAAGTTCTCGCAGCACCATAAACTGAGCAATTGATGGTATAGAGTTCGGACTCTCGCGAGATATCTCCACGAAGGGAGGCATCCATTTCAGCCAGATCTTGGGGCTTAAGAGGAACTTGCATATTGATGTTCCTCCTTGTACTGAAATTGCGATCATCTTCCAGAAGGTGCCTGCTTTCTGCGGTTGGTCTTAATGTCGTTTCATCTTCGTCTGCAGCTTGATTAAGCAGCGGTTGGGGGAGCACTCCGCGTACATATCCATTTTTCCGGAGGTAGCCGGCTTGATTTCGCAAAGACTGATGCGAAACGTGCTGAAGCTCTGGGTGTATCTGACAGCACAGAGCGTGCATACGCGCCATAAAGCCTCCGCGAACAGGTATAATTCTGGCATCGTAGCAGTCTGGCAAGTCATCGTTGAGTTAATTTGTCCACTAAATGTGAGCCGTTCGCCGGTTAGTCGTCGTGTTTCCATCTACATTGTTTTCAGCACCCTGAACTCTAGGATTATCGGCATTGTTTTCCGGCCGATTTTAGGGTGCTCTGCGCGTTCGATCGTTTTGAACCGCATCTAAAACTTATTGGTGTTTTGGTAGTGTTATTGTTGTTCGCACGAGCAGCCAGGACAAGGGTTCGTCCATCTTTGCAGAGCCCTGCGTGCAAGGATAAGTCTGCATACTCTGAGAGGTCGTCTCCGTTTAAGACACCTCACCCAGGTCCCATTTAGCGTTCGGCACGGTCGGTACGCCTCCGCTAAGGAATGATTCCTTCCAGACCATCCCTGCACAATTTTCCGCGACTGATTATTAACTATTGTGACTATATTCAGTAGAAACTTTCAATTCAGGGGCCACCTATCTGCAACCCGAAGACGCGTTCGGTAGCTTTGTTACAGGCCCTTCATTTCTATTCCAAAGGCATCGAAACCCGAACCGAAAACGAATATAATATATAATTAAAAGTTTGTCATAAGGACAACCGCAGGATTTCGCCAAGAGCGTGTGCTAATTTAAAATTACACCCGCTCCCAGCGAAATCGCGATAAAATTTCAGCTGCAACCACGTCTCACGACCGTGAGATAGGTGGTTACAGTCAGCGAAGAATTCAATACGATGATCCAGAGAAAGTCCCGTGCACCCTAAGGACACGGAGCGACCCAAGGGCGATCGCCTAGTGCATCTTTCCAGCAAGTATCTCAGCATTTTGTTGACACGCAGGGACGCTCTTCAGGCCATTAACCAGTGAAACCTTGGCACTTCCCAGAGCGCCGATGATCAAGACGGTTACTTTAACAGAATATTTCCAGCATATGCGGCACTTGTCATTTTCAACAATTGACTCTATTTCTCTAGGAGCGTTTAGCGGGAAGATATTTGGGCTAGTGCCGTAAGAGTGACAGAAATGGTGATGAAGCACTCTTAGTGCCGCATTATGTCTTTGGATGTAGGTCGCTCCCGCATGATTTGGACAACTAGATAGTATGTGTCCTCTATGCTCGGGGTATGCATGACACGCTCTGCAGCTATCATCGGGAATGTCTTCGCTCAAAATGTGGCGACGGTATGCTAGATTGGAAATGATACAGTCTTGACATGCCAAAATTAAGCCGTGCATCCTCTTGTCGAGGAGCAGTTCGCGCGGAATTTTTTCTCCGGTGCTTTCTCAATCCAGGCCTTCAGGAGTGAGTATTCAAGATGGATAAGATTTCATGTATTTCGCAAACCCCTGATATTGAAGTCGAGGCCGAGTGTTTCAGCAGCCTCCTCTGATGCTTTGTACAGAAACGCCCCTTTGCCAACTTCTTCGTCTTTCCTGACCATTTTAAGAAGATGGTCTGATGTTTTGTACCCAGAATAGGCCTGTTGTGGAAACATCCAAGATTCAATATGCCACAACCACCTTGACGGCATGAGATGTAAAGTCGTGTAACAGAGGAATTCAGGTGCATGCTTTTGTTCATGAGCATAACCTTTCGGGACCCGATATCGAGGGATCTGAGCTGGTCCTTCGTCCATGAAAATACGCTGAATGATAGAGTACTCCTGGGACATCAAGCATATTTGTTGCAGATACTTTGTTCCTTACCCGACAGTTCGGAAGACCATATCTGTCAGATGAGACGTGTATATCTGCATCGAAGATTATCCTTTATAGATGTCACGTCCTGAATGCGGCTCTGTGGCACGCCCAGGTATGTATAGGTCTCTCCAGCGCAAAGGTGTCGTATAGCGCTTCCGGCAACGAGCTCAGGATCTTTATTTATTTACTTAACCCGAACACCATTCCAATCTCTTGAATGTACTCTTTGATAATGTTCAGAGCTAGATGTAGTTTCTCTTGATTTCTAGCATAGATCTTAAGATCATCCATGTGGAATACATGAGTGACCTTATGCTTTTGGTTTCCAGGTTTGCCGCAGACATACCCTTCGGTATGGCGAAGTGCGAGAGATAGTGGCAAGAATGTGAGCCAAAAGATGAGAGGGCTCATGGTGTTGCCTTGAAACGCACCCCTCTTAAAGGTGATACTGTTAGTGATCACACGATGTTTTCTAGATGAGATAGTAAATCTAGTTTTCCAAAGCAGCATTAATCTCTCTACGCATCTCACGATGTGTGGATGAACCTTTAAGCTTTCCAACAGACAGATGATAAGTATATAGGAGGTTGAATTAAAAGCTTTTCGGTAATCAATCCAGGCGATCGACAGCGATCGTTGATAGGATGCTGCTTCTTTACAGACACATCTATCGATGAGCAGGTTCTCCCTTTCTCCGAGCCGCGTTTTACATACATCTCTCGTCAGATAGGTCCGAATTTCCGAACAATCCTATCATTCAGGATGGCTGCGAAGATCTTATACAGTGTGTTCAGACAAGTTATTGGCCTGTAATTTCTGGAGCGGAATGATTCTTCATGCCTGTTAATGCTTTCTTCACTTCTTCGGTACCCGTATTCTGTCAACAATATGCTGCCTGTTGATCAGCAGCTTTGGCTTGTTAAGTGTTTGAAAACGGATCCACAGTTTGCGCGCGAACTGTCAAATCTCGTGGGTTGACGTCCTGCCAGATGCTATGTATTCATTCACACACTGAATCTGGGACGCGTACTGTCCTGTCCATCCTATCTTTGTGGTAAGCTTATGCATTTCTACGGGTCCTGAAGCACCGCTGTTCCCCTTTTGGATGCCTGCCCGTGGTTGGTCTCAATGTCACCTCTCTTTTTCTGTTGCAGGCTTGTTCTGGCTGCGGTCGAGTTGACGCTCTGCTTACGTAACCCTTTTTTCGGAGTTTTTCGGCATGATTTTGCAGACGTTGATGCGAAAAGTGAGAGAGTTCTGGGTATTTCTCCCACCACAGAGCATGCAGTCGTGCCATGCAGCCTGCTCGTTTAGCGGCCATACTGGTATCGTAGCACTCTAGCAGGTCCTCAATGAGTCGATCCGTCCACCCAAAAGTATTGAGATTCCGCCGGTCCATCACATTCGCTCCGTCTTGTTTGGCTCCCCAGAATCTAATATAGTCAGATTTTTTGTCCGACCCATTTTCGAGAGCCCTGTGCCTTCCATTATTTTGAACCGCACCTACTACAACTATTTCTGGTGTTATTATTGTTGTCCCACGAGTAGCCAGGGAAAGGGTTTTTTCAACCTTTTCGAGCCCCACATGCAATAATAACGCTGCATAATTTGAAAGGTCGCTCGATGTCCCATTGTCACAGTTCGGCACACCTCACCCAGGTGTCATTCAGCTTCTGGCACAATTCTGACGCTCCCGCTTGGGGGTCAATTCCTTTAGGACCACCCCTGGACAATTGTCCGCGACTGCTTATTTAGTATTATAAACATAGTCAGCAGAAATAAATATAAT
>CAKNXH010000912.1:322934-335611 GCA_932178445.1 Andricus quercusramuli
GCGGACCAAAATTGTAAAAGTAAACCGATTTGGCTAAAATTTGCTACCAGGGGGGTTTTTGGGTCGCTGATTTCAAATAGAGGGTCAAAATTGAAAAATTCAAAATGGCGAATCCAATATGGCGGACGAACATTGTAAAAGGAAACCGATTTGACTAAAGAATGCTACTTGAGGTCTTTTCGGTTCGCTGATTTCCAATCCGGGGTCAACTCTGAAAAATTCAAAATGGCGGATCCAATATGGTGAACCAAAATTTATTTGACTCAGAACAGCCTATCGGAGTGTTTGCAGGTGGCTGATATGAAATCCAAAGTCAAAATTCCATAATTCAAAAAAGCGGTCAAATCTGTTTGTTCGCACAATTTTGGTCCACCATCTTGAATTTTTTTATTTTGACCTCAGATTTGAAATCAGCGACCCCAAAAACCCCTTGTAGTAAATGTTAGTCAAATCAGTTTCTTTCACAATTTTGGTCCACCATTTTGAATTTTGTTATTCCGAGCCCGGATTTGAAATCAGCGACCCGGAAAACCCCCTTGTAGCAAATTTTATTCACGTCGGTTTCCGTTTGCAATTTTGGTCCGCCATATTGGATCCGCCATGTTGAATTCTTGAATTTTGACCTTGAATTTGTAATCAGCGACCTGAAAAATCACCTTGTAGCAAATTTTAGTCCAATCGTTTTCGTTTTACAATTTTAGTCCGTTATACTGGCGTCGCCATTTTGGATTTTGTGTTACAACGATTTACATGTCGGATTCGGATGGTGCATGCAAAAATCGATATAAAAACATGTAGATATGGCACATAAAATGTAGAATGTAAGCGTTTTTGATATTCAATGAACGATGTTTTTTGCGAAAAATTCCATCTTCAACACAGATTTTCAAGGTCATAATTTCTTTTTTTTGACTTTATCTATAATTTTTCTATATTCGGAAATTTGTTTCCTTGAATTGAAAAAAAAAATATATCCCTCTAGGTCATTCCGATCCAAAGTTCTACGATTTTGAGACAGAATTTCAAAAAAGGTCCGCGCCGTAGAGACAGAAGCTAGGCAAGTTGCGTAAGACGGTACGGACAAAGGTTGATTCGAATCGTTTTGAGACCGTTTTCATGCGATTGCAGATCAACAGATTGCATGCAGAAAGTTTACAAGAATTGAAAGAGGTATGCTCTTCTCCATCTCTCTCATTCTTGTGGACTTTCTACATGCAATCTGCTGATCTGCAATCGTATGAAAGCGCCCTGATGGATGCAGGCAAGCAACCGTTCTATACGCCGAAAAGTGAGACAAAAAGGAGGGAACAATAAAGAAAAACGGTAGAAAGGGAGAGAATGAGGGCGGATTGTTTTGGCTCCATCGAACTAAAGGGCCTAAGATGAGAGGGGAAGAAGATGATGATAGCAGTGGAAGAAGTACTGAAAAACATTCAAGCTAAGGTAGAGATAGAGGGAGTGCGTAGTGTAGGGAAGGAAACGCGGAGAGGACAAAAATGGCACTAGTGAAACTAAAGGAATGGGAACTGGAGAGGGAAGTGATAACAAAGAAGAGGGCGTTATATGGAAGCTTGGAGAGAATAGAGGATGATTTGACGAGGAAAGAAGTGAGGGAAAAATAACGTGGGTTAAGTACAGCAAAATACTGATAGAAGGTGTATGATGAGATTGGGACGAAGAAAGGGAAGAGTTAGTAAGAAATGAGATGCCGGGAAACTAGGAGAGAAAGGAATTAGGATGTAGTAGTAATGATGGAGACATGTCTACATGAGAAGGGAAGTTCAAGGCAAGCTCAAAATGCAAAGGAAAATAATAGAAAAGCAAGAGCAATGGGAGAAATGGTGCAGGGAGTAAGGAGTGAATGTGTAACAGTGAAGGATAACAAATAAACAAAAGAATAAAAATCAGGATTCATCGTAGAAGAGGTCAAGATAGGAGGAGAAAAGTGTATGAGAGCTTTATATGAACGGTGATATGCAGGAAAACTCAGAGGAGATGAAAGAACTGATAAAAAAAGATAAAGAAAAGATTGGGCTTATAATAGGGGAAGATTTCAATTCGAGAACAGGAGATAGAGGAGGAAGGGAATGGGCAGGAAAGCGAGGGAGAAGATCCAAAGATAAGATACTGAATAGGGAGGGACAGGAATTGTTGAAAAGCTTGGAGGATTTGGGATGGTTTATCATGAACAGGAATTTAGAGGGGTATGAGGAAGGAGAATATACACGCTAGTGTACATTATATAGATTCAAATCACTTTTCCATAGTAGTGACATAAGAGGGAGAAAAAAGTAATAACAATATGCATAGAAAAGAAGCAAAGGTAAAAAGAGCAGGAAGAGGAGATTGGTCAATGGAAGGTAAAGAAAAATTTAAAGGAAAGGTCAGAGATATCAAAATAGGAGAGGGCAGTGTAGACAAGGTGATGGAAATAATGTTAGGAGAAATGAAAAGAGGATTGAAGTGCACAAGCAAGAAAAAAGTTAGTCAGAGAGGGAATAGAAGTGGTTGAGATGAGGAATGCGAAGAGAAAAAGAAGGAGGTAGGAAGGAATTGAGAAATGGAAAGAAGGAGAAAGCAGTGGAGAAAAATATAGGAGAAACAAGAAGAAGTATGCTGAATCGTGTGAACAAAGGCAGAAAAAGAAAAAAAACATTTGAGGAAGAGGCAGAGAAGGCTGGAGCGGCAAAAGAGGTTTGGAGGGTACTAAATAGAAAGAGAAAAAGATAGACAAAGAGTCAACGAGGGTACTGCGATCGTAGAATAGAAAAAATATTCTTTGGATTTGCTAGGAGGGGCAGAAAGGAAAGTTGGGAAAGGAGGAAAATATGGTAGAGGAAGAATTGAGGAAGAGGACATAACAAGGAGGGAAATAGTTAAGGTGTTGCGAATAATGAAGGATAGAGAGGCACCTGAATCAGACACGGTTTAGAGGAGGAATGAGGGTGATGGACAACATATATGTTCTGATTTATCTGATAAATAACAAGATCAAAAGGGACAGAGGCGCAACGATAGCAATATTCGTGAACATAAAAGCAGCGTTTGACTCCTTTAACCGAAGTGGAGATCGAAAAAGTTATGGTGGAAGAGGGGAAACGAGAGGGCCCACTTTTATTTAATATATTAATCTCAGACTTAGAAGAAAAAATTGAGACAAAATTATGGGGAGGAGTCAGGATGGGAGAGGAAAAGATATATACACTGTTATACACGGACGATGTAGTGTAGATGGCAGAGGATGAAAAAGGGATGACAGGCTTACTTACCAGTTTGGAGAAATACTTAGATGGGGAAAAGTTGAATTCAAATGTAAAAAAGATAACGACAATGAAGCTTAGAAAAGCAGGGGAGAGGAGGGAAGAATGGACTGGAAGATGGAAGGAAGTAAAGTTCCAAGAAGTAGAAGAGTTTAAATATTTGGGATGCACCATACAAATAAATGGAGATCATAGAGCACACGTAAGAGAAAGGATAGAAAAAGCGGCAGGGGTTATGAAATAGATATGGGGAATAGGAAAGTGAAGGCAAAAAAGATTGGAGAAGGAGAATGTGATTACTTGAAACGCTGTTGAAGCCGGTATTAGGTTATGGAGCAGAGACTTAATTAATCAACAATTACAGAGTAATTAACCAGCAAAGAATAACCAATCAGAAGCAAGCGTTACACGGTCGACAGTCCATGTGCCATCGATAAGATTGTGTACATAAACAAGTTCAATTCGTATAATTTCTCCTCCGTTCGCTTTTCTAGTAGGTTGTAACTCTCTGCTGTAACTTCGCACGTCAACGAGATACAAAAATTAAATATACAGGGTGTTTTTTTCAACTTGAGACAACGAAATATCTCAAAAAATACGCATCCTACGGAAAAAATGTCTGGAATGAAAACTTTTTATTTTCGAGGGGGAAAAAAGATTTGTTGAAATTTACCCCACCCCCACCCCCACAGGAGGCAGAGGTGGGGGTAACTTCGTAATTTCAAAGGGCAACCCCAATTTTTTATCACAGATTCAGATTCTCCTTTACGAAATACGTAAGTTTTATTCGGAAAATTTGTTTCGATTCGCGATAGATGGCGCTTCAATTGCGAAAAATGAAATTGTTGAAACTACTTTTAGTTCTACCCAGGAATAACGACGCGGACGTAGTAGTTGTCTATTCCCTTCGGGGTGCTTAATTTCGGTGAGTCCCCTTGCCTCTCACCATCCATCGGGGTGCTTGAACTTGTGGCAACCAGACAGTAGAAGTGACAAAACTGTCGAAAACCATTCCCGAATGCAGTTGGTTGACGACAGTCGATTTTGGATGTAGACATTACATATCATCGAGTCTCCACTGTCTACAATCCTCGACGTCATTCCGGCCGAGCGATAACCGCGTCTGTCCGTGCTTAACGTTTATTCATTAGGAAGGTTGATTGTGTTCATTTGATTTGGGTGTGTTGGTTGCTTTCGTTTGGGTTATTGTTGTTGGTCACGTTCGTTTGAGTTGGTTTGGGTGTCGTTGTATTTCCTCATTACCTTACTTCATTACTTTTACAATGGAAATTCTATCTCAGCAACAGAAGATTGAAATGATTCTCATTTATGGAGAAAGTGGCAGGTATATCAATGATGCTCTCACGCTTTATGCTCAACGCTTTCCAGAAAGTGTTCCTTCACGCGCTTCTTTTTACCGGGTTGTCCGAAACTTTATCACTGACGGAAGTGTACAACCTAAAAAAAGGAAGCGTCAAGTAACAGTTACTGGAGTTGATAATGAAATTGCAATTTTAGCTGCAGTCACTCATGACCCTCATGTTAGTACTCGACAACTAATCCGCGATTCCGGAATGTCTCTATCCAGTGTTTGGAAAGTATTAAAACGTAATAATTATCATCCGTATCATATTTCACTGCATCAAGAACTTCATGGAAATGATTTTCAGAACCGAGCGACATTTTGTCAATGGGCGGTTCAGCAGATACAAGGAAACCCGAATTTCTTTTTTCTAGTACTCTTCACAGACGAGTCGTCTTTCACAAACCACGGTAACGATAATCGGCACAACATGCATTATTGAAGTGTAGAAAATCCACATTGGTTGCGTGAAGTTGAGCATCAGCGTCCATGGTCCGTGAACGTTTGGTGTGGAATAATTGGAGATCAACTTATCGGTCCGTATTTTATTGATGGAAATTTGAACGGTGAAAAATATCGTGACTTTTCAGAAAATCAACTTCCAATATTGCTGGAAGACCTAAGCTTGGAAGTGCGACACAACATGTGGTTTCAACATGACGGTTTTCCAGCACATTATGCGGCAATCGCGAGGGAAGTACTCAATCGCGAATTCAATGGACGATGGATCGGTAGAGGAGGTCCAGTAAATTGGCCTGGCAGATCTCCAGATCTTACGGCGCCGGATTTCTATTTGTGGGGTTATCTAAAGAATCGCGTGTATCAAGAAGTTTCCACAACTCGTGATAACATGATCGAGCGAATCAGGCCTGCTAGTGCACAAATATCACCAGACACAATTCGCAGTTGTCTGGAATCTTTCAAAGCTCGGATTAACAAGTGCATCGAAGTGTGAGGACACCATTTTGAGCACTTATTGTAAAATAATTAATCGAAATCAAGCATCCCTGTGGTGAGAGGCAAGGGGACTCACCAAAATCAAGCACCCCGATGGATGGTGAGAAGCAAGGGAACTCACCGGAATTAAGCACCCCGAAGGGAATAGATAACTGCTACGTCTGCGTCGTTATTCCTGGGTAGAGCTAAATGTAGTGTCAACAATTTCGTTTTTCGCAATTGCAGCGCCATCTATCGCGAATCGAAACAAATCTTCCGAATAAAACTTACGTATTTCGTAAAGGAGAATCTGAATTTGTGATAAAAAATTGGGTTTGCCATTTGAAATTACAAAGTTACTCCCACCCCTGCCTCCTGTGGGGTTGGGGGTGGGGTAAATTTTAACAAATCTTTAATCCCTCTCGAAAATAAAAAGTTTTTATTGCAGACATTTTTTCCGCAGGATGCGTATTTTTTCAGATATTTCGTTGTCTCAAGTTAAAAAACCAAATTAGACAGCATTCTCATGAATTCTATGACATCCTTTTGAATCCTGTAGAATTTTCAAGAACTCAGTAGAATTCTTCTGAATTGTAGAGAATTCTTCTGAATTCAGCAGAATTTTCTTAAAATCAGCAAAATTCTCTCTAATTTTGTGTGATTCTTTTGATTTCATCAGAATTCTTTTAAATTCAGTGGCATTCTCTTGAATTTTGTATCATTCTCATAAATTCAGGAGAATTCTAATCAGTTCAGTAGAATTTCCTTGGATCAATTATAATTCTCTAGAATTCTGTACGTATTTCTTGTAAATTCAGTAGGTTTGGCAGAATTCTCTTGAATTTAGTTAAATTATCGTGTTTTCTTTCGTATTCAGCAGAATATTTTTCAAATCAGCAAAATTCTTTCGAATTCAAGAGAATTCTCTAGAGTTAGGAAAAATTCCCTTGAATTAATGGTAATTCTCTGGAATTGTGTAAAAATGCATTTCTTGCAAATTCAGTAGAATTTTCTGGAATTATGTCAAATTCACTTGAATTGTATATAATTCTTTTAACTTGAGCAGAATTCTCCTGAATTCAGTAGAAGTCTCTTGAAATATGCCAAATTCTCTTAAAATTTATTTAATTCTCTTAAATTCAGGAGAAAGTCCCTATGTTTGGCAGAATTCTATTGAATTTAGTGAAATTATCGTGTTTTCTTTTGAATTCAGCTGAATATTCTTGAAATCAGCCAAATTCTTTCGAATTCAAGAAAAGGCTCCAGAGTTTCCTTTTCCTCTCTAGTTAGTTGATCAGAATTCTTTCAAATTTAGTAGAATTCTCTTGAGTTCAGCAGAAATCTTGTGCAATCTGTAGAATTCTCTTGAATTGAGTAGAACTCACTTGATTTCCATAAAATTATTTTAAATTCTGTGAAAGACTCTTGGATTCTGTAAAATAATCTTGAAATCTGTGGAATTCTCTTGAACACTTTCAAACTTATTACAAATTATTCAACACTTCTGAATTTATTGAAATAAGCTTTGATTTATTTTTTATTCATTAGTCTTCCCAATTTTTATTGTTGTAAACGTTGCAAGAAATGTGGATGAAATTCCATTGCAAAAATGCGACACCTCAGAGTCATAATTAAATGCTTGATGATTTCAGTGCACGCGTTCAACAAAAATTACCAAGTTACTTGTTCCGGGTGCATTTTAAAGTGCAAACATACGCCCGCAAAAAACCCTCTAATGACGTACATGCAGCGATGATTCCATTGCCTTGTAATGAGGTTTCTTTACTGAGCGACGAAAGTTTTATAAAAAATATATCTTGGAAATATATGATACTCTCTCAAACTGAACCAGTGCAATTTTTACTGGTTGAATCAGTATTTTGAATTATCACTGGTGAACCAGTGATTCTTCCAATTTGACTGGATGAAACAGTGAGTGGTTCAACTAAAATAGCGCTACTGATTTTACCAGTACGCCAAATGATAGATTGAACCAGTGATATAGCGCTCCACGCGTGCAAGACATGAACCTCTAATCGTCTGGTACGCGCGCGTCGCCGGTCAGGTCTTGGCATTTTTGAGTGAAAAAGAACCTTATTGTGTACAAGTGTTTGTTTTATAAATATTTGGCGCCTGGCTGCAAAGAGCAGGAGATATAATAGCTTTCGCTTGATAGTGTGACACTGTTACCACAATAGCAATGAATGATAAGTAGCATACCTAAACAGCTGACAGACGTCAAGGCGTACGACCAGATGACTACTGGCAATGAGAAACTGGTGAACCTCACTGATTAAACCATCGCCGGAACTCCACTGAATGAACCAGTGAATTCTCATTGATTGTCAGTGACACACTCTTGGCAGTGTCAACCAGTGAGATTTCAATGGTTCATTTTAAGAGAATACATAGTGCGCGAATGAGGATTGATCCATTCCTAGTTAGCAAACTTACCCCCGATGAAGAAATTTTGACCAAGAGCATAAAAATACGATAAGCGCTTTAACTATAGTATCGTCAAATTTAGTCGACTAGGATCTTTTTCGCAAATTAAAAATGATCACCCCAAACACCTTCAGAATTCCGTAGTGGATGTCTGGGTTGATTATTTTTAATTTGAAATTGTTTGGCTCTTATAGTTGCAGGCTGCTAAGATCAGGTTTAATAAATGTACTAGCGGTAATTTTTTGGGGTTTCTCAAAGTCACAGTGAGGATGAGGATATAAACTAAAGTCTTCGCAAGGTGCCTGCAGTGACTATTTGTCATTTAAAATTTTTTTCCCCATTTTAGTTGAAGGCAGCTCAGAAGGGGTTTGCTAAATGTACTAGGATTGGTTTTATGAAATTGCTCAATATTATTGAAGGTATAGCGATATAAAATAGAATCTTCGGTAGATGCACAGTGACTATTTTTACATTGAAATTTTTTGCCTGCTTCAGTTGAAAGCAGCTGAGACGGGATTCGTTAAATGTACTAGGAGTGTTTTTTAAGGCTTTCGAATATTATTGTAGATATCGGAATATCTAATTGAAACGCTGAGAACAAAAGCGAACTAAAAAAAACGTACGCAGAAGCGAAGTAAAAACGCGCGAGAGCAAAAACGACCTAAGAAAAGGCGAGAGGAAAAGCGACCCAAGAATTAAGGGGAAGTGTTCCCCCACTTTGCTCCTTTACATCACGTTGTCAGTGTCTCTCCTCGACGGTCCACTCGGCCAGCCTCGTGTAAAGCCGAAAATGCACGAGCACGGACCCGAAGCTAGGGCCGAGCTCGTCCGACTTCACGATTCGGTTTCGTTGGCTATTAGGAAGTTTGCGTTGAATTTTGTTTTCAAAAATTCACACCTGAAAGACTTTAAATACATGTGATGAAGTATTGAGATATTTAATGATTATTTCTTTCAGGAATTCTCATGGAATGTTTTAGACTATCTGATTGTATAGGGAATACATTAAAAGACACTGGAGGTTTATAAAGTTCAATAATATATTGAATATTGTATATGGGATTGTAAAATTATAGGTTAATAATATCTATCACTTTCAACTGGTTTCATTTTTCATTATTTATGTTTTATTTTTCAATCGATTTTAAATATTGTGCAGTTAAAATGATAATAAATAATTATTATTTTTGATTTATTAAATTAGTCAACATTTCTACTGTATGCTTACCTCTGATAATTACTTTTCTTTTCTTGCTATTTTAGGCTATAATCACAATTTTGGGGATTTTCAGAGATAAGCCGAAAAATTATTAACTTGACCTCATATGCTTTCTTAATATATAAAAACTTTATAAAACCTTCAATATCTTAAAATATTTATCTCAACATCGCAAGATTCAGTTTTTACAATTTTATTTTAATTGTGAATAATTGTGAAATAAATGTGACAACATTTTTTTATAAATAAATATCTCATGATTTTTAAAGGACAAAACAATTTTGAAGGTAAGCCTTTGAAGTATTTTAATAACTAATGAACATATTTTCAGTATATTTTTTCTTGATTCTGCGCTGATAGGGTCAAGTATGTTACAAAAAACCTCCGTGAAATTTCAAATAAAAAATGTACTCAGTATAAATTGATTTTAAAAATGAAAAATATTAAAACCTTTTATAAATATTCCTAAATTTTATTTGAATATGATACAGATTGATTTTTATTTTAAAAATTCTTGTAAATAGTTGGTCATTTTTTTAATTTCACAACATTTTTGTACCATGTTTGACTTAAGGGAATGGATTTCAGGAATAAAATTATAAAAATATCTCAGTTAGTGTTTGGCTGATAATCATTTTTTTTAAATATTTTTCTTTGACATATCTGAAATATTGCAAAATTTTGTGAAATTTTTTCCAGAATCTTACATGAAAATTACATTGATATAAGCTTGAAATAAGCAAAAAAAAGTTTAAAAAATAAAGTTATTCGAAATTTTTATTTTGTATATAAAAATATTCTTCACCGTTAATTTTAATTTTGTTTAAATTTTTATTTGCTTGAAATTTCATTCTTTGAAAGCTGATTTCAACTGTTTTGAATTATAAATTAGAATTTTTTCATTTGAATGGCAATTATTACATTTTTCGTTGAAAATTCAGCTTTTTTGGCTGGAAGTTCATCTTTTTTAGTTGAAAATTTAACTGTTCAGTTAAAACTTTGAACTTTAGTTGAAATTTTTGGTTGAAATTCTGATTGTCGTACAGAAATATTCAAAAATCTTTGAAAATTCTCTTCAGAATCTTAGGAAAATTATATTCATACCTCTAACCTTAAAAATAAATAACTTGAAGAATAAATAATTATTCGAAATTTGTATTTTATATCACAATTATTTTTTGCCTTAAATTATAATTTGGTTGTAATTTTCCTTTTTTTTTGGACTAAAAATCGTTTTTAATTGGAAATTCATTTATTTTGTTGAAAATTCATTTCTTCAAAGTTAAATTCACTCGCTTTTTATTTAAAATTAATTTTTTAATTGAAATAACAATTATCATATTTTCTACTGGGAATTAACCTTTTTGCCTGAAAATTAAACTATTCAGTTGAAAATGTTTTTTTTGTTGTTCAAATTTTAATTTGAAATATTTAAAATCTTAAAAAAAGTATTTCGACATTTTTGTCAAGAATCTTGGAAAACTTATATTTATATTCACTTTCACAACTTTATTTTAATTTTCAAAGGATCTCAAGTTAAAATTCATTGTAAATAATTGTAGAATAAATTCAACGAAATTTATTTTATAAACAAATATCCCATTATTTTATAAAGACAAAACAGTTTTGAAGGTAATTCTGTGTAATATTTTAATAACTAATTAACATAATTTCAGAATATTTTTCCGTGATTCTGTCCTAGGGTCAAACATGATACAAAAAACTGTCGTAAAATTTCAAATAAAAACTGTACTCTGTATACATTAATTATAAAAAGTGAAAAATATTGATACTTCTTATAAATATCCCTAAATTTTATTCGAATATGATACACATTGGCTTTTATCTAAACAAATTCTTGTGAATAGCTCGTGATTTTTGAAATTATACGACATTTTGGTACCATCTTTGACTTTACGGAATAGATTTTAGGAATGCAATTATAAAAATATCTTCGTTAGTTAGTGAAATGCTATGAAGACTTGCCTTCCAAATGATTTTTCCTAAACATGAATCAGATTCAAATACACTCAAAAACTAAAATTAAGGAAGGTCAGAAATTCACGCAGTTTTTTTTTAGAAAATCCCACACATTTTTTAATAAAACTCATTTCCACGCCACCGCGGAGGTAGTATCATGGGATATATTTTTTTATAAAATAAATTTCGTTGAATTTATTTTACAATTATTTACAATTAATTTCGAATTAAAATTATTCTACAAATAAAATAAAATTGTAACAATAAGTATAAGTATAAGTTTTCCAAGATTCTTGACAAAAGGTTCGAAATATTTTGTAATATTTCAGATATTTCAAATTAAAATTTGAACAAAAAAAAACAAACATTTCCAACCGAATAGTTTAATTTTCAGGCAAAAAGAATAAGTTTTAACAAAAATGTGATAATTGCTATTTCAATGAAAAAAAATGTATTTTAAATGAAAAATGGTTTAATTTAACTTGGAAAAATGAATTTTCAACAAAATGAATAAATCAAGTAAAAACGATTTTTAGTAAAGAAAAAACGAAAATTACAACCAAATTATAATTTAAGGCAAAAAATAATTTTTAATACAAAATACAAATTTTGAATAACTATTCATTCTTTAAGTTATTTATTTTTAAGGTTATAGGTACAAGAATAATTTTTCTAAAATTTTTAAGGAAATTTTCAAAGATTTTTTAATATTCCTGTATGTCAATCAAAATTTCAACTAAAAATTATTATATAAGGTGAAAAATAGTTTTGTATACAAAATAAAAATTTCGAATAACTGTTTATTTTTTAACTTTTTTTTTTGCTTATTTTAAGCTTATATAAATATAATTTTCATATAGGATTCTTGACAAAATTTCACAAAATTTTTCAATATTTCAGATATGACAAATGAAAATTTCAAAAAAAGAAACAAAAATAATTATCAACTAAACACTGAGATATTTTTATAATTTCATTCCTGAAATCTATTACAAACATGGTACAAAAATGTCGTATAATTTCGAAAATGACCAATTATTTACAATAATTTTCCAAATAAAAATCAATTTGTATCATATTCAAATAAAATTTGATGATATTTATAAAAGGTATTAATATTTTTCATTTTTTGAATTAATTCATACAGAGTATAGTTTTTGTTTGAAATTTTACGACAGTTTTTGCACCATGTTTGACTCTAAGGCAGAATGAAGGGAAAATATTCTAAAAATATGTTCATTAGTTATTAAAATACTACAAAAAATTACCTTCAAAACTGTTTTGTCTTTTTAAAATCATGGGATATTTCTTTCTAAATTAAATTTCTTTGAATTTATTTTACAAATATTTACAATTAATTTCCAATTAAAATTAGTTTACAATTAAAATAAAGTTGTAACAGTAAATATATAATATAAAATATAGGATTCTTGACAAAATTTCACAAAATTTTTCAATATTTCAGATATGTCAA
>CAKNXH010000912.1:335711-346010 GCA_932178445.1 Andricus quercusramuli
TATAATTTCATTCCTGAAATCCATTCCCTTAAGTCAAACATGGTACAGAAATGTTGTGAAATTAAAAAAATGACCAACTATTTACAAGAATTTTTAAAATAAAAATCAATCTGTATCATATTCAAATACAATTTAGGAATATTTATAAAAGGTTTTAATATTTTTCATTTTTAAAATCAATTTATACTGAGTACAGTTTTTATTTGAAATTTCACGAAGGTTTTTTGTAACATGCTTGACCCTATCAGGGCAGAATCAAGAAAAAACATACTAAAAATATGTTCATTAGTTATTAAAATATTTTAAAGGCTCACCTTTGCAACCTTTGCAACAATTAAAATAAAATTTTAAAAACTGAATTTTGTGATGTTGATATAAATATTTTAAGGTATTGAAGGTTTCATCAAGTTTTTCTATATTAAGAAAGCATATGAGGTCAAGTTAATAATTTTTCGGCTTATCTCTTAAAATCCCCAAAATTGTGATTATAGCCTAAAATAGTACGAAAAGAAAGGTAATTATCAGAGGTAAGCATACAGTAAAAATGTTGACTGATTTAATAAATTAGAAATAATAATTATTTATTATCATTTTAACTGCACAATATTTAAAATCTATTGAAAAATAAAACATAAATAATGAAAAATAAAACCAGTTGAAAGTGATAGATATTATTAACCTACAATTTTACAATCCCATATACAATATTCAATATATTATTGAACTTTATAAACCTCCAATGTCTATTAATGTATTCCCTGTACAATCAGATAGTCATTCCATGAGAATTCCTGAAAGAAATAATCATTAAATATCTCAATACTTCATCACATGTATTTAAAGTCTTTCAGGTGTGAATTTTTGAAAACAAAATTCAACCCAAACTTCCTAATAGCCAACGAAACCGAATTGTGAAGTCGGGCGAGCTCGGCCCAAGCCTCGGGTCCGTGCTCGTGCATTTTCGGCTTTACACGAGGCTGGCCGAGTTGACCGTCGAGGAGAGACACCGACCACGTGATGTAAAGGAGCAAAGTGGGGGTACCCTTCCCCTTCATTCTTGGGTCGCTTTTTCTCTCGCCTTTTCTTAGGTCGTTTTTGCTCTCGCGCGTTTTTACTTCGCTTCTGCGTACTTTTTTTTTTATTTCGCTTTTGCTTTCAGCGTTTCAATTATGTGTTGGAAAAGTGTGTGGGGTATTTAAAATTTGAAATTTTGGGCGGTTTAAGCTGGAGGAAGCTCAGACAGTTTTCGAAGAAAAAGTACGAGGGGCAGTTTTTTGATGCTGTATAATATAATTGTAGGAATTAAGATATCTACCAGAATCTTGGAAAGGTGTCTGTAGTAAGAATTTTTAATTTTAAAATTTTCTGGCTGTGAAGTCGAAGGTACCTGAGTCGGCGTTCGTTAAATGTACGAGAGGTGATTTTTTGAGGCTGTGTAATATTATTGTGTGTACGGCGATATCTGTTAGAGTTTTGGAAACGCGCCTGACATGACAAGTTTCACTTTGAAATATTTTTGGCTGCTTAACTTGAATTCAATTCAGGTGAGGCTTGTTAAATATACTAGGGGTGTTTTTTAGGATTTCTAACTTTTCTTATTTATGAGAATATTCACTAGAGTCTTGTGAGTGTGCGGGATGTAACTATCTTTATTTTTTAATCATTTCGGCGAATATCATCGAAATTGACATCCAATAGAGCAGCCAAAAAATTGAAAATTTAATATAGTCACCCCAACCACTTTCCCGAAAACTCTATTAGATGTCATTATTCCTGCAATAATATGACACAGTCTTACAAAGCTACCACTAGTACATTTAGCGATCCCAGTATCAGTTGCCTTCGACTAAAGTCGCCAAAAATTTGAAATTTTAAATAATCACCCCACATACTTTCCCAAGACTTTATTAGATATTCCGATCCCAAAATAATACTCAATAACTCTAACGAAACCAACCTTTGTATATTCAACAAACCGTCTCAGTTACCCTACTGGAAATTTGCGGCCGCATTCGCGGTCGCAATTACGGTCGCATTTGCGGCCGCGTATAAGAAACAGCATTTGCGGCCGCATTTTGAAATATTATAAATCGCTAAAAAATTTGCCTTGACTTAATTTGTATTGTCTGAGGTGTAATTAAATAAGCACAACTGTGAATATTTATCAATTTAAGAACAATGTTTATTGAAACACGTGGTAAAATTGCGCGCAGGAAATTTTCAAAGTACACGAATGGTATGTTTCACAGAAATAGAGTGAGTCATTGCTATCTTTGCGCACGAGTGCCGAACTACATTTTTTGTTACACCTGCCTGTACATGCGCGCCATGTACAGGCATCCAGAGGAGGATTTGGCGAACAGTGCGAGAAAGTCTCATTTCGGTGCCTGTAGATGGTGCGCGAAAATGCTTTTCCGTGGGGGAGTTACAAACATTATATTACTTAAAAATGTTTTTGTTTGTCGAAAAGTATAGTGCGCGGCTGGGAAGCCCGAGCGGAAAAATATTTTTGTTAAAAAAGTAATTACTATTGTTGCAAATGAAATAAAATTTCGATCTGTGCCTGACCCGGAATTGCAAACTTGTGAAAATCTGAGGAAGCTCATTAGCAGTCACAGCGTGCTTTTCGTTTATCTAACTTAAGATATCAATATAAATTTCTCCATTACAAGTCAATAAAAATAAATAAATAAATACATGTTAAGGTAGGTCGAAAATAACAAATTCTGGGATTCGAAATTGCTAAAACGCGAAAGAGTAGTGTTTTTGAACCTAAAAAAAAGTAATTAATTTAAATAAGATAGACATGCAGCTTGGTTACCAGCACTAAAAAAATATGTTTTAAAAATTTCAAGTTTGCAGAGTTTTTCAATTTTCTTAAATGGAATCACAGCGAATTTTAGAATGTCTTATTTTGGTATTTAATAAAATTATCTTTGTAACTTGTGGGTTTCTACTTTTTCTGAGTAGATACGGGCTTTTTACGCATAAAAATGCACTAGAAATAAAATCAAGAAGATCCAGGAACCGAAATTATAATTACAGCGCATTTTTTAATGTTTGATTTTGATAAAAATGGAATTGCTTAGCGGAATAAGCATGGGAAATCGGCCCCCGTTCGTATGAAGCTTAAATTGATGTCATACGTTCGTTTCCATGAGGTATGAAACTCCACCAAGTTTCAACTTAAAAATCCCATTTTTGTGGGAGATATGGAGGGGGAAAGTAAAATCGAAAAAGTGATTTTTCTCGAAAACGGCTGTACCGATTTTGATGACCGAAATATATGTTTCTAAGACCACTCTGGAGTATTGAAATAAAAATTTATACATTTCTCGAACAAAGAATAAGCATTAAAAAAATGTTTTACAATTTTGAAATTTTTTTTCTATGTTCTTTTAGAGATACCACTTTTATTTTCTCAAGAAAATATCCTTGTATTGTGTACTGCAACTCAGATTTTTTATGATTTTTCTTTGTGTGGCGAAACATAGTTAAAAAAACAATGTACGTAACGGTGCGGCGCCGCCCGCTGCCGAGGTTCACGGTGGATGAATGGAACCCATTTTTTTAAAGGACGTCTGCACTTTGCCTATACACGTATAGTTTCCAGAGTTTACCCTTGTAATTTCCAGCCACTTGATCAATAGAACCGTTTACACTGATCTTCGGTTTTTGTGACGGCCTCAGGTCTGGTAGTCTTAAAATCAAATGTTCTGCAAAAGGATTTTCAAGGCACCTTAGCACAAAGTTGCATAATGTTTCAAAAATTATGAAAACGTCGATGCAAATGTATCGACACACCGCATAATACATAATTAATAATTCGCCATAATCACGTATGCGTAATTACAAAATATTTTAGCACATAGAAATGCCTGGGGGGTCACGACTTAAACAAATCTAGTTACGACTCTTTATCTTTCGGTAAGCATAGATATAGTAGATCAGGGACCCTTGGGGTGAGAATGACGGTAACAGTCAAGCTTGATGCCGTCACAAAGTCTGATGTCCCAAAATCCAAAGAATCATGTATTTCTTTTCTAAATTAATTCTGAAATTTATTTATAGCTAACTAAGCCTTATGATATAAAGTTCAATTTTTTTATGCTGTATAATGGAGGCAATCAAAAACGATTACAGCAACCATCATTTGTTTGTTGCGTATGCATAAAAATAGAAGACGATCGCAGCAATCGTCATTTGTTTGTGGCGTATACATGAAAACAAAAGACGATCGCACCAATCGTCATTTGTTTGTGGCGTATGCATGAAAACAGAAGAAGATCGCAGCAATCGTCATTTGTTTGTGCCGTATGCATAAAAACAGAAGACGATCGCAGCAACCGTCATTTGTTTGTGGCGTATGCGGGAAAACAGAAGACGATCGCAGCAATCGTCAGTTGTTTGTGGCATATGCATGAAAAACCGAGACGATCGCAGCAATCGTCATTTGTTTGTGGCGTATGCATGAAAACAGGAGACGATCGCAGCAATTGTCATTTGCTTGTTACGTTTTCACGAAAAGTTCGATGCTCAATTTCTCATTCTGCCTAGTAACAGACGCAAGCGAGGACTGAGTTCAATTTCCAGTAGGTGTTCTGCGGTCTCATAAAATAGTACGATATTTCATCTCTTTTCTTTATTCATCATTATTGAATATCTGATTTAATTTTATTCATTGAATGATTTCTATCATTTGTGTATACCATTAAGCCATTTCCCTTTCGGGGTAGGCGTGACACTACCCGATTCGGGTAGTGTTTCTAGGTGGATAGTTTCTTGTAGTAAATAACTGCAAGTGTGGGCTCACCACACCCACGATACGACAACAGCACCTAGTTAGTAGTATTCCCGGACGGTCACCCATCCAAGTACTAACCGCGCCCAACACTGCTTAACTTCAGTGATCTAACGAGAACTGTTTTTTTCAGCGTGGTATGGCCGTTGGCATTTGTGTTAATTAATAATTAACTATTATTCTTTAAAAAATGTCTTCAGCACTAAAGCATTTGAAGTGTGCTGGCTGCGACATTTCTTTCAAGAAAATGACTGGTAGGAAAAAAATGGTAGGAACTGAAGAAGAAGCGAATTGTTTTTATAGCTCTTTAAAAAGAACAATAGCTGTTAAGGATACTTTCCGACTTTCTATTTACAAAAAATATAATCGCGTAGAAGATTCTGAATTGGAAGCTGATTCAACTTTTGATCCATCATTCGTAATTAAAGTAAAAAAAATGAAGCTACTCCTGAGATCGAACATATTGAGATTCCACTTCAGAGAACTGTTTCCACGCATAAATATTGTTGTATTTGTCATTTTACAGACAATCTGATTGATCTACATACAGGTTGGTAATCGGTGCTATCCAAGGCATATAATTAAAAATCGCATTTTCATAGAAGATTTTAGGCTTTTGAAAGTACACTCTAATACAACGAGTCTAGTGTATTAGAGTTATCCAAAATGATGGAAACTCGTTCTGTCAAATGCGATGCGACTTTATTTGATAAAGTCGGCGAATGCAGCCTCCCAGAAAAAGAAGTTAAAGTTTTTACGGGCTTGACATGGGACCAGCTTAATGATTTTAAAGATAAGATGATTTCTTTGAGAAACCGTTCATCCCGTTCAGTAATTCAAGCTCTGGTTCTGTTTCTCTTCAAACTACATGCAGGAAACTCAAATAAAATAATCAGTTCTGTCTTTCAGTTAGATAATGAACAATCAATTTCTGATTATTGTGCTGTTTGATGTGAGTGATAATTTATTCATAATTTGTGATGGTACGTATGCACGACACCAAAAAAGTTCCAACAACGAGTACCAGAGGAAATCTTTTTCGGGGCAGAAGAAAAGTTCCTCTTTGCAAACCCTTCACTATCTGCACGACTGACGGTTTTGTGATTGATATGCTTGGACCGTATCTTGCAAATAAAAATGATGCGGAAATTCTGAAAAATATTTTGGAAGATGCAAATGGTCTACGCACCTTTTTAAAGGAAGGTGATACTTTTGTACTTGATCGCGGATTTCGTGATATTGTATGTAGGTTAGAGAAAAAAAAGTTAAAAGTATCTCTAAAAGAACATGGGAAAAAACAATTCAAAATTTTAAAACACGTCTTTAATGCTTATTCTTTGTTCCAAAAATTTATCAATTTTTTTTTAATACTCCTGAGTGGTCTTAGAAACATATATTTTTTTTTCATTAAAATCTGTCAAGCCGTTTTCGAGAAAAATCACTTCTTTGATTTTACTTTCCCCCTCCATATCTCCCACAAAAATGGGATTTTGAAGTGAAACTTGATGGAGTTTCATACCACATGGAAACGAACGTATGACATCAATTTAAGCTTCATACGAACGGGGGCCGATTTCTCATTCTTATTCCGCTAAGCCCTTTGTCCGCAAAAGTGTGGGCTTTTTTTAGCACAGATATATGGTAGAAAAAATATTCTGTTGAATACCTAATTCCTAATTTGGAGAATTTGCTCTAATTCCTATTTCGATTCCTGGGTCATGCCGAATTTATTTCAATGTATATTCATACTGAAAAACCCCACATGTGCTCAGAAAAAATAGTAAACTACAAGTTATGAAGACAATTCCATCAGAGAACAAAGTCAAAATTTTCGAAATAAGTTGTATTTCCAATTTCGCTTTATGGGCCATTGCAATTTTTTCCTAGTGCATTTTGAACAGTGGAAAGTTCTCATGTGCCCCAAAAAATTCATCTCCTATTTATACAGGTGTTGCGAATTTCGTCCAACAACAGGGGTGACCTAAACTTAAATTATCTGTTAGAACAGAAAATACAAATTAAGTCAAGGCAAATTTTTTTTTTTTAGCGGTTTATAATATTTCAAAATGCGGCCGCAAATGCTGTTTCTTATATGCGGCCGCAAATGTGACCGCAAATGCGGCCGCAAATTTTCAGTAGGGTACCTTCATATAAAGCAGGCAAAAAAAATTTCAAATTAAAAATAGTCACCCCAGACAACTATATAAATTCTTCTGAAGGTGTTTGCGGTGATCATTTTCAATTTGTGAAAAAAATCCTGGCCGACTCAATTTGACGACACTCTGGTTAGAGCGTTTATCCTATTTTTATGTTCTTCGCTAAAATTTCTTCATCAGGGGTATGCTTGAAGTGAAAATTTCTCCCCAAAAAAATATTAGATAATTTTTAATATATGCGTATCTCTCCCTAGGGATCGCGTGACCTTGTAGCTGGTGGGAGGGCTTACGTGGCTCATTGACCACAGATCTGGAATTGGTGAACCTGAGGGGCTATATCGCGAGGTGTGGCTACTCTGGAGAACTGACGGACTCTGGTCGGTGAGACTCAAACTAAGGAGCGGTCCTTCCAGGGGGTAATAGCAAAGCCCACTGGAATATCGAGAGCGCGAGTTCTCATGCTCCCAAGCTAAGATGTGATCGCCGTGTCGAGAGCTGAATGGTACCAGGGTTAAAAAATCCTTTGACATCCTGGCCTGCCCTCCTCAGCAGGGGTGGACAGGCGGGGGTCTCAAAGGAGGTGCTTTAACGGTGACTTTGGGATACCAGGTCGAATCCCTTAGTATGTAGACCCGCCCTCCACAAGCGGGGCTCTGTGAAGGGTGTTTCTTATTTCCCTAGCTTCTCGTGGGACAAAAAAATGTTACACAATAAAAATAAATTGTAAAACACAAACAATGAGGGATCCGCTTCGGGTCCCTCTCCCAAACCACCGCCAAAAGTGGGAGGCTCCGTAAGGGACAATCCACCAGAGGCGGTGCGAAATAGTGATGATGGTGGAGACAAAAATGTCGAAGCCGTAGGAGTGCAACTAACAGAACTCTCCGTAAAGAAGAGAAACCGTTGTGGTGCACAAAGGAAGAGAGACCGTAATGCACGGCTCGAAAACAGCAGCCAAGGCTCCTCACAGGGGGCAGTGGCTGCGGGAAATTTACCTGGAACAACTCCTCAGGCTTATTCTATAGGCAAGAGGAAGAAGGGCTCCGGAGAAACTCCCCCAAACAGGGAGTTGAAACGGCAGAAGGCCCTGGTAACACAGGGTCTTACATTCGCACAGATGGCCAACAACGCCCTGGTGAGGGTTGTCGTTGCGTCGGGTTATCCTGATAATTGTCTGACTCTTGAGGACTTGGACAACTTGAGGGATGCAATCTCAAAAGGGATTGACGCGTTACCTCGTGAGGGACGCGCCCCCAGATTCAACGACATCTTCCTTAGGTCGGGAGCCATCATTGTAGAAGCCACTGACATCTGGTCGCGAGACTGGATTGTCGAGAAAACCCCAACGTTCAGGCTAAAAGAAGGTCTGAACTTGGAAGTCAAGGGGACGGAGTGTCTGCAAGGGTACCGCAGAGCGACCGTACTGATTCCCGGTAACCCCGAGAGTCCGGCGACCGTTCTGGGGCGCCTGAGTTTTCAGAACCCGTTCCTACGAACTGATTCGTGGAAGGTATATTCCGACGGGCAGGGATCCAGGCCGAAGGGGAGAGGCTGGATTCTGGTTGTTGGACTTCCTGAATCCTCGATCAGAGCTCTAGCGGCTCTAGATTATCGTCCCTATCTAGGGGCGAGTAAGGTTACCTTCCGGGTGACCCAACTGGGATCCGCAGGGGTCCCAGAAGCGTCCGGAGAAGCCCCGAAATAGCCTCTTAATGGCTGAGACGGGAATCTCCATTACGCAGATTAATTTGCACCACAGCAAAGGCGCCTCGGCGGTTCTAGCCAGACGCATGTCTGTGGTGCAGACAGGGCTCGCCCGAATCCAAGAACCCTGGTTATACAGGGAAAGGATTTGTGGCTTGTCAGGATGTGGCTCCATATACAAGGGGCCACACGAAAAAACGCCAAGGGCATGCATAGCCGTCAAGGGTATGGATGCGATCTTGGTGCCTAAATTCTGCTCCAGAGATCTCACCGTTATTAAGGTGAGACTCAGAGGCAGTAGCGGAGAAAGGCTAGAGGTATTTATTGCCTCGGCTTATTTCCCTGGTGATGTCGGGGGACCTCCGCCTCCCAGAGAGGTGGAGGCTCTAATTCGGTATTGTCAGGAGAATAAGATTCCTCTTCTGTTGGGCTGTGATGCTAACTCTCACCACACGATGTGGGGAAGCACAAACATCAATGACAGAGGGAGAGATTTAATTGAATATATAGCAGGCACAGAGCTGGAGATTCTGAATCGGGATGATACTCCCACATTCCAGACCAAAAACAGGAGTGAGGTTCTCGATTTGACTCTATGTTCAGGTGCACTGAGGAGCAGGGTAGTTGATTGGAGAGTCTCCGATGAGGAGTCTCTTGCGGATCACAAACACATAGTGTTCCGATTAACCCTAGGAAAACCGGTGGTTTCTAATATCAGAAACCCCAGAAATACACTTTGGGACTCATATAAAGAGGAACTCGAAGGGAGGCTTGCGGAATTCCCCACAAGCTATGGTACCATTGATGAGTTGGAGCACGCCGCGGATTTTCTGCGAAGGTCTCTGACAACATCATATGAGAACAATTGCCCCACCAGCACTATCAAGTCTAGGAAGAGAGCAGAATGGTGGAACACCCACCTGGAGAGACTCCGTAGAAAGACAAGAGTGTTGTGCAATAGGGCGAATAGAACTAAATTGCCTTCGGACTGGGACATCTATAAGAGTGCCCAGTGGGAATACAATAAAAATATAAGGAAATATAAGCAGGAAGATTGGAGGAGCTTCTGCGAGGAATCGAAAAACATTCCGGGAACAGCGAAGCTCCACAAGATCCTAGCGAAAAATCCGGAAGCTCGCCTCGGGCTCATAAGGCTCGATAATGGTGAGTTTGCCGAGGATGAAGAAACAACGCTGAATCACCTGATGGAAGTTCACTTCCCGGGTTTTCAGCGAATCGGAACCGACCTAGAGGAGGAAGACCGGGGCCAGGGGGTGGAGAGGGCCGACTGGAGTTTCGCCGCTAAGTTCGCTGATTACAAAAAGGTGGAATGGGCCGTAGAGTCCTTTTGCCCCTTTAAATCACCAGGGGCGTATGGCATTTATCCAGCGCTTTTACAAAAAGGCATGGATTTGGTCGTCCCTCCTCTGACGAAATTATTTAGGGCAAGTATAGCCCTTAAACACGTGCCATCGGCATGGAAGGATGGCAGAGTGGCCTTCATACCCATACCTGGGAGGAAGGGTTACACTGCTGCCAAAGATTTCCGACCAATCAGCCTAACGTCCTTCATTCTGAAGACGCTAGAAATGCTGGTCGAGAGATACATTAGGGATGAGGTGCTTTTGGCCTCCCCGT
>CAKNXH010000912.1:346410-371302 GCA_932178445.1 Andricus quercusramuli
AGTTCTCTAATGGATTTCCCGCCCGTATTAAACCTAACCTAACCTAATATATGCGTATACCAGTGAGAGACAACTGAATGACTCATTGTAATGACTAAGCATCTAACTAGAAATGAATCAGTTCTCATTTGTGCACGTATGTATCATATATTTCCAAGATATATTTTTTTATAAAACTTTCATTTGAGAAAGAACAATGGCCGCCTAAGCTCGAGGACACTGATTATCAAGTTTGTTAGTTATTACAAAGTAGTTAAGTAAAATAAATGCTATTGGCGAGGGCATCATCAAAACATTTTCATCAGGGGTGTGTTTGCCTCATTTGTGCACATATGTATCGAAAATTACTAGGTAATTCTGTTTTAGCATGATTTTTATCTAGACAGGGCACCGTGGTAGAATGAGTTTGATGACGTCTTTTATCATATTTGATACGTAAAGAAACATCATTACATGGCAATAAAATCAGCTCAACATGCACGCCATCAGAGGGATTTTTGGAGGCGTATTTTCGCACTTTAAAATGCACCCGGAACAAGTTACTTAGTAATTTTTGTTAAACGTGTGCACTGAAATCATCAAGCATTAGTTATGACTCTGGCGTGTCGCATTTTTTCAGTGGAATTTTATCGACATTTTCTGTAACGTTGCAACAATGAAAATTAGAAAGACTAATGAATTCAAAATAAATTTAAAAGTGTTCAGGAGAATTCTACAGAATTCAAGATAATTCTGAAGAATTCAAGAGTCTTTCACCGAATTTAAGATACTTTTACGGAAATCAAAAGAGTTCTACTCAATTCAAGAGAATTCTACAGATTGCACGAGAATTTTGTCACACTCAAGAGAATTCTAGGAAATTCAAGAGAATTCTGTTTAACTCAAGAAAATTCTGCCAAACATAAGAAAAGTCTGCTGAATTCAAGAGAATTCAACTGAAATAAAAAGAATTCTACTAAATTCAAGAGAATTCTGCTGAATTCAAAAGAATTATACTTAATGCAGGAGAATTCTACATAAATAAAGAGAATTCTACTGTATTTACGAGATTATTATACAGAATTCCAGAGAGTTATGATTAATTCAACGGAATTCTGCCTCAATTTAGAGAATTCTCTTGAATTCGAAAGAATTTCGCTAATTTCAAGAATATTCTGCTGAATTCGAAAGAAAACACGATAGTTTGACTAAATTTAAAAGAAATCTGCCAAACCTAGGAGAATTCTACTGAATTTAAGAGAATTAAACAAACTTTGAGAAAATTTTACATATTTCAGGAGGATTCAGCAGAATTGAAAAGAATTATACACAAATTAGAAGAATTCTACATAATTCAAGAGAATTTTACTGAATTCACAAGATAATTTCACAGAATTCCCAGAGAATTAGGATCAATTTAAAGGAATTCCGCCTAGCTTTGGAGAATTCTCTTGAATTCGGAAGAATTTTGCTGATTTCAAGAATATTCTGCTGAGTTGGTAAGAAATCATGATAATTTTACTAAATTCAAGAGAATTCTGCCAAACCTAAGAGAATTCTACTGAATTCAAGAAAATCAAGCAACGTGTAAGAGAATTTTACATATTTCAAGAGAATTCTACTGAATTCAAGAGAATTGTAAACAATTTGGGAGAATTCTACATAACTTAGAAGAATTCTACTGAATTTACGAGATATTTGTACAGAATTCCAGAGAATTATGATTCATTCAAGGAAATTCTACTGAATTCAGGAGAATTCTATTAAGTTCATAAGAATGATGCAAAATTCAGGAGAATTTCACTGAATTCAGAAGAATTCTACTGCTACTACTGAGTTTTTGAAAATTTTACAGTATTCAAGGGAGTTTTAAAGAATTCATGCGAATTTTGTCTAATTTGGTTGATTGAGGGAAATATATTTTTTAGTTTTTGTATCTCGGTGAGGTGTGAAGTTACACCAGTAAGTCACAACCCACTGGAAAAGCGAACGCACGAAGAGGAGTTAACCGCGACCGTTACTGCCAAGTCCGTTGCCGTCGCGCAGAACTTGCGAGTGGGATGGAGGCAGAAGCTGTTGCTGCGCTCGCATGAACCATTGCAGGCGAACCTCAACCGTTCCGGCGCGTGACCATAATACGCAGCACAGCTATAGTTACTCCACTCGCAGTGATAGGTACGGCTTCCTCCGCAAGCATTACTGCGCGCACCGTTTTCTTCTATATTGGTAAACCTGGAAATACCATTTTGTCCAAAAAACTTAAGACCTTCGCCATAATTAAGAGCTCATTGAAGGCTCATTTAATAATCAAAAGTCAAATTTTGGGCTCTGCATTTTTTTTAACGCATGGTACTCTCAGCTTTACGTCAAGCTTGCAGTACCATGGCAGAAATATTGCTTATATCAATTTTTTTCTTTTCACAGGAATTGGGGGCTCATTTAAGGCTCTTGCATGACCTCCAGCGTAGATTTTCAAAAACAACCCCTATCACGAAAAAAGTACCCTAAAAAATAAATATCCACTAATCATAAAAGCGAGTACATAAGAATTAAAGGCTTATTTTAGGCTCTCCAATGCCACCAAAATCAATATTCCAAAGCATCCCTTAACATGAAAAAACTACCCCTTACACAAAAGTGCTGATAATTGCACTAAATATACACTAACCATAAAAGTGGATATATCGGAATTCTAGGCTCACTTAAGGCTCTTGCATGACATCCAGCGGTGGTAACCGCGACGGCTCGGGAATCTGGCAGTAACTGTTACTGCGATGGACGCAACAGTCGCTGCAGAATCTTTTACGGTGGCGCGCAGTGACTGTCACGGTGTAGCAGTAATATTTCCGTCATCAACCGTAACCGTCGCTGCTCAGCCACAACATGATTTTTCTGCAGACCTCTTGTGGTCGGCGCAGCAACGGTTACGGTGAAAACTGCACCCGCTGTGGTTTACTTCTCTCCGTGCGGAGGAGAAGTTATACGAACTGAACTTGTTTATGCACACATTTTTTTCGATGGCACATGGACTGTCGACCGTCCAACGCGTGTTTCTGATTGGTTAATCTTTGATTGTTTATCAATCAGGTAATTATTCAATTTAGCAAATTTTGTTAATAATTATTTTCGACGCCGTTTTTTTTTTTGTTAGAATTCAAAAATACAAAAATGTTTTTTGAATACTGGGACACCCTGTATACGGTGAGCGCTAGGGATAAACTGGAGGACGCCTGGATATGATGCGGAAGAACGCACATAGGGATAAATTAAATACCAAAACGGGAAAGAGGGCATGGCAATTCGAGACGATGTTAAGGGAGTAAAAGGGAGGGGAGTTAGAAAAAAAGTGTTACAAGGAGGTACAAGAATGGGGAGGAAGGGATTGAGGAATCAAACTATAATAAATGGTATAAGGTAATAAAAAAGGAAGGAGTACCAGAGTATTCAGAAAAGGGATGAGGAAAGAAAAGGTGGACAAGAATAACAAGATTTAAATTGAGAAACAAGGTAAGAGAGGGGATGTCTTTGAAAAGGAAGAGAACAGAACGTTGGGAATACGTCAGTGGGTGGTGGAAACTATGACCATGTATGGGAAGGATGCAGGAGAGGAATGGAAGACAAAGGAAGCTGGCAAGAGAATGTGGTAAAGATTCAAGAATAGAATGGAATGTTTGAGGAATTGATGATGAAGTTGGAGGGGACTAGAGGGACGAATGAGAAAAAATGAAAGAATAGATGTGGAAAAATGGCAAAACGAGAATGAGATAGAAGAGAAGTGGAAGTAAAAGATAAAGGAAACAGAAGTCGCTTAGATTTGAATCGTTAAGATCCGCAAGTAGTGATCATGTAGTAGTATACAAGTACATTAAGAGGCGGATGCGCTCGCTTTCGATCGCTCGCTCACTCTTCAGATAATAAAACTGCGCTATATATAATATAGGAGTAAGGATCTAGATGTAATAATTGGTGTAAATGGTCGTGAACATTTGTAAATAGTAAGGATAAGATTATATAAAGTTTGCAGATGGTCTTGTAAGGCTGATGTCAAGCAAACCCTCAGGGGAAACATTATCAATAAAGGAGAACATACAGGACCCCGCATCAAATGTACAGTAAATGGCCTTTTGTGAAAAATTCTAGAACCTGCAAAGCAATAATCCAAAAGAAACAGTAAGCAAAATGGACAGCTTTTTAACAAAAAAAGGTCAAAGTTTCAATTTTTACATGTATTTTAATAGAAAAATGCTGATTTTAGTGAAAAGTTTTTTTTTCCTCCTAAACTCTTAGTTAGATTTTGCTAAAAGTTTCAAATTTTGACTATCATTCTTACCGAAATAAAAGGTTCGTTTCTAAGACCTAGAAAGATTAACGGTTTTTGGGTATACAGCATGTTATGGCGACACTTCCAAATAAGTGAAGGAAGCGTGCATAGCACGGATATTATATATGTGCCTTTACTTCAAGGGTTGTTTTATCATCCCTTGAATATTTAATCCGGAATATCGACATTTCTTAATGACTAAAATCTCAAAAAGTTTTCTGATTAATCTATGAGGATAGGAATCATACTAAAGTATATAGCGAACCTATAGAATGACAAGGATGTCTTTTAAATTTTCTAGAGGGATGTTTAATCATGCCTTATTTAGAGAAGCAGAGAAATTAACTTTTCGTAAGGAACAAATCGCCAAATATCAGGCCTACAATATCACTTAAAAACATACATATAGGAAGTGTCCTTTAGAAGGACTTGCATTATGATTTATTTTCAGGGTAGTTTAATCATCCCTTAATTATTGAAACAAAGAAATCCGTATTTTATACGGGACAACCAACCACAGATTTTTTTATTAACATATTATGGATAAAATAAATCACTTTAAAACATAAATAGGAAGCGTCTTTTAACAGGATTTGCATTAGTATTTGTTTTCAGGGCCATTCAATCATCTCTTATTTATTGAACAAGGAAATCGATATTTTATACGGGATAAAGCACCAGAGATTTTTTTAATTGTACATTGATCAACAAAATCACTTTGAAGATACATAGGAAGCGCCTTTCAGCAGGATGTGTATTGAAATTTATTGTTAGGGTCATCCAAACATCCCCTACTTATTGAACCAAACAAATCGATATTTTAAACGGGATAAAGCATCCAAAATTTTTTTATTAATACATTGATCAACAACATCACTTTAAAACACATACAGGTAGCGGCTTTTTAGAAGCATTTGCATTCGAATTTATTTTCAGAGTCATCTAATCATCCCCTACTTATTGAAACAAGGAAATCGATATTTTATACGGATTAAAGCACCAGAGATTTTTTATTGATACATTGATTAACAAAATCACTTCAAAGTATATATAGGAAGCGCCTTGTAACAGGGTTTGCATTATAATTTATTAATAGGGTTGTTTAATCATCCCCAAATTATAGAACAAGGAAATCTATATTTTATACGGGATAAAGCACCAGAGATTTTTTAAATTATACATTGATCAACAAAACTACTTTAAAAATACAAAGGAAACACCTTTTAGCAGGATTTGTATTACAATTTATTGTCAGGGTCATCTAATCTCCCCCTAATTATTGAACCAAGGAAATCAATATTTTGAACGGGATGAAGCACCAGAGATTTTTTTAATAATATATTACTGATCAACAAAATCACTTTGAAACATACACGGGAAGCGTTTCTTTGCAAGATCAGCGTTTGAATTTATTGTGAGGGTAGTTTAAACATCCTTTAAATATAGAAACAAGGAGATCAATATTTTGTAGGATTAAAGCACCATAGATTGTTTTATCAATACATTGATTGACAATATCACTTTAAAACATACATAGGGAGCGTCTTTTAGCAGGATTTTTATTATAATTTATCCTCAGGGTCGTCCAATCATCCCCTGATTATTGAAAGAAAGAAATCCATATTTTAAAGGGGATAAAACACCAAACATTTTTTTATCAATACATTGATCAACAAAATCACTTTGAAACATATACAGGTAGCATTTTTTAGCAGGATTTGCATGATAATTTATTTTCAGGGTCATCTAATCATCCCCTAATTACTGAAACAAGGAAATCGATATTTTATACGGATTATAGCACCAGAGATTTTTTTATTAGTACATTGATCAATAAAATCACTTTAAAACATATATAGGAAGCGTTCTTAAACAGGTTTTGCATTAGAATTTGTATAAAATATTGACTTCTTCGTTTAAATAATTAAGGGATGATTGAACCACCCTGAAAATAAATTATAATGCAAGTCTTTCTAAAGGACACTTCCTATATGTATGTTTTACAGCGATATTATAGGCTTGATCCTTGGTGATTATTTCCTTACGAAAAGTTAATTTCTCTGCTTCTCTAAATAAGGGATGATTGAACAACCCTCTAGAAAAATTCAAAGACATTCTTTTTGTTGTATACCTTCCCTATTTACTCTAATATGATTTTCATCCTCATAGATTAATCAGAAGACTTTTTATGATTTCAATCATTAAGAAATGTCGATATTCCGGATTAAATATTCAAGGGATGATAAAACAACTCTGGAAGTAAAAGCACATATATAATATCCGCGCTGTGCACGCTTCCTTTACTTATTTTAAAGTGATTTCATACCCTAGCAGTTAAATACAAAATCTCCAGTGACTTTAGTTACTAAGAAATGATGATTTCCATACTTGGATGTTCAAAGTATGAAAACACCCCCATAACATCCTGTATACCCAACAAACTGATAATCTTTCTAGATCTTAGAAATGAACCTTTTGTTTCCGTCACACTGATAGTCGAAATGTCAAACTTCTAGCAAAATCTAATAAAGAGTTTAGGCGAAAAACAACTGTTCACTAAAACAAGCATTTTTCTATTAAAATACATCTTTTGGATTATTGTTTTGCAGGTTCGAAAATACAAAAAAAAATTAGATTTAGAATTTTTCAGAAAAAGTCATTTACTGTACATTTGGTGCGGGGTCCTTTGTATTGATCAGTTACATTCAGTTTTAATAGTTTAAACATAAATTAAAGTTTTGACAATAAAATAAATTTTAATTTTATTAAATGAATCAGTTTGGTACATTTTGGCGCCGGAACGGCGAACAAGAATCAAAATTCAGTTCTTAAATTGTAAATATTGTTTCTTGGTAAATTTATCAGAATAGAGATGATCCATTGTTTTATTTTGCATTTAAATAAAAGTGGATCACTCTGAGACGTAGAAAAATTAATGAATTGCTATTTAGGTTTAGAATGTAAAGAAAATGAAAGATAACAAAGAGCCAATTTTCGATATAAATTGTCATTAATGGCGCAAGGAAATTAGGTGAGAGCAAGAATTTGCTAAAAATCTGTAAAAATAAATTGAAATGTTGACTATTTAAGCACTGCCACAGGAGGATGAGATGCTAGTTTTTGCAAACTTGATGGACTTATTCCTAATTCAGAGAAAATGTTTATATTTAGTGTTGCCAGATGGGTTGTTCGAGTTCCTCCTGAATTCACTAGAATTCCCCTCTAAAAACTCCTGACGCAATAAAGACACTCCTGAATTTATTCCTGAAGTTTTTTTGTGTATATATATATATATATATATATGTGTGTGTGTAATTTAAAAAAATAGTTAAACAACCTCCGCTGGGTCCCACCAAGAGCAAACACCATCTAAAAAATGTCAATAGCCTCCACTAGAACCGCGGTAAATCACACCTTTGGCGACGTCTTTCAACCGTGAGATGGGTGGTCACAGGGCACGACGAAATCACAACTAAACCCTCGCGTGTCTTGACGACACAAAGCGACCCAAGGATGACAGCTTTCTGCATCCATCTCGCTAGTGCCTTGGCATATTTTTGTCACGTGGGTATGGCTTTAAGGTTACGAACCAGTGATAGTTTCGTATCTCCGAGAGCACCAATCGCAAGGACAATTACTCGCACCGAATACTTTGGGTATAGTCGTTGCAGCTCTCTCTTAATGTCTTGATACTTCTCCTCCTTTTCTTTCTCCTTTGCAGTGATGTTGTATTCGGACGGAGCCGAGAATTCGATCACGAATATAGTTCGTTTCTCGAAGTCTCGGAGAACAATGTCAGGTCTCGAGTGAGCAACGGAGACTGCTGCCCGAAAATCGTAGTTCCAGAAAATTTGGCACTTCTCGTTTCGGACAATTGACTCTATATCCCTTGGAGCTTTCCGCAGGGTAAGATCGCGACCAACACCGTAAGAGCGACAAAGGCGGTAATAAAGTATTCTTAGGGCCGCATTATGTCTATAGATGTACGTCGTTCCTACGTGAGTCGGACACCCAGATAGTATGTGTTCTAGGTACTCAGCGTGTGCGTGACACGCTCTGCACCTATCACTGGCAACTTCTTGAAATAAAATGCGGGCACGATATGCTAAGGTGGAAATGACACCGTCCTGGCATGCAGAAGTAAAACCCTCTGTACCTGAATTGAGCCCTGATGATTTGAGGAGAGCCAAAGTTTGCTCCTTTGACAAGGTCTGCTTTTGTACATTTTGTAAAAGTTTCCGTGCATATGCTTGGGGGGGGGGGGGGGGCGGTCCTCAGAGATAATACATCTCGTCGGTGACAATATATAATCGAGGGTAGTCAAAATTTTTCCATTTCTCGAATTCTCATACACATCGCCCGGAAATTTGTTCGAATCCAAACAAAAAAATCCATTTTTTCGGTTTACAAAAAAATGATATTCAGAGGTGTCGCAAGCCCATGAACTTTAACACGTATTTCCCATTAGGAAAAAAGACGTTTTTGTACATTTTATTCAGAATCGTCAATATTAGTTGAATCGAGTTGAAACTCAAAAATTCTATTCACAAATAGCCATAGAATACGAGTCAGATATATCAATTATCAAATATCACCCCCTTAAGTCTGTTTTATACGGTCCAAAAAAAACCCATATGTGAAAAAATGGGTTTTGCGAGTTTTCAGCGCTAATTATGATTTTTTGGGGTTTTTCAAAAATGCTAGAAAATTGTAGTTTGTTTTTAATTTTTCACTTTGTGTTCAATTTTCAACTAAATCCAGTTGAATAATAAGATAAGTGCTGAAAAGTTGCGATTTTTTCTGAACCCTTAAAATTGTTGTCCACTTTTCACTTAGTGGGGTAATGATTAATGCAAGTTAACAAACATGCTTATTTATACAATGTGTTATTGTTTATATCTATCTTCTCTTGGAGTAATGCTAGAAAGTTTCTTTCTTTTTGCAATCTTGATTTTGCTTTGACTTTTCAGTTATGAACAAATAACAAGTGAACCTCAACATATTGTTTTCAATTACAACAAGAAGTTCATTGCAGAGCGTAGAAGAAAAATTTGGAATTGAACATATTTTGATATTAGGGCCCGCCCCCCCCCCCCCTAGCAAAATATACTCACGAAAAAAAATATATTGTTCAAAATATGTTTTTCTCTCATGTTTATATAGTATTTGTTCATAACTAACAAGGCAAAGCAAAGTTAACCATTTTAGAAAAGACCTGAACTTTCTAACACTTATCTGAGAGACGATAGTTTTCAAAAATAATAAATTGTTGAAACAACTATTTTTATTAACTTGCATTAATTATCATATCACTGAGTGAAGGATGCCAAATAGTTAAAAATTTCAGGAAGAGAGCGCAACTATCTGACATTGATATATATGACATTAATATAGTTTTCAAACTAGAATGAAAATATCTATCAGAGTCAAAAAGAAAATGTAAAATTCCTATGTTGTTCTAGATACTGTACATTTCAATTTTTGTCTCTCGGTAAATTCTGATAAAGGGCACCACAGGTTTTGAAATTTCAAATAATCCTATCTTTAAAATAAAATTTTCGTTACATTTTGTGAAATACGTGTCGTCTAAAATCCTTTGAAAAAAAAAACATATTTCTTGCGAAAATGATTCTGTGACTTGAGCATGCACAGCCTGCCCAACTGGAAATGAATTCAGCCAACTAAAATAGTAATAATACCATATTAGATGAATATTAAAAATGTTAAATTAGTTTCACTATCAAATCTTTCAAAATTAAAAAATTTCATATTAAAAGCCTTGATAGTCAGTTTTAAATGTAATTATTTCATATTTCAATATGCTGAGTTGTTTGGTTTCAATGACACAGAAAAATATTTTCTGTTTTTTTTTTTTAATTTTTGAATTCGTAGAATCGCAATAAAGCAACTTAAAATTAAATATTCAACACTAAAAATTCAGCTCAAAGAAAAACAGAATTTCAAAATTAGAAGCCTTGAATGGTACGATTTGAAAAATTGGAAGCATAGCGATCTTCTCTTGCATTATATTTCAAAATTTCCAACGTGATAATATTTCATACCTTTAGTTGAAGATTTTCACGAATGAATCATTTCAAATATATTTGATTGGAAGATTCAAAGAATGAATAAAGATTCTGAATGACTGGTTAAAAGTTGAATGATTTATATTTAAAAAGTTAAAAATTATGGTTTGCTTAAAATCCAAACAGATAAAAATTGTTTGATATGAAATTGAATACATTTTCTCAATCCTGACTGGTTAACATTTCAGGGTTCTAAATTTTCATGTTGAACGCTGAACTTTCCATTCTCCTCTTTCAGAAGTATAATTTTGCAATTAAAATTGAAATGATGAAATTGAGAAAAGTACAATTGTCAATTGGAGAAATGTTAATTTTCAGACAATTTTAATTAACTTAAAATAATTTAAAATTCAAAGGGGAAGAGTATAAAAACGTTTTATATCGCAATTCTAGGTATTTAAAAATTGGTCCAGTTCTTAATGAAGTTGAGATGTGCTTCATTTTCAACACTTCGTATGAGAAATGTTTTTATTATTAATGTTGCGTACTTAAAATTTATTTATTTCTAACATTTTTTTTTAGAATTATTCAATTGTAAAAGTTTATGATTGGAAATTTTTCCAGCTTGTACTAACAATTTAAAATCCTGAAATTTCAGAAGCTTTGACTTTGAACAATTCAATTTAGTTTTTCACTTTTTAATTGTAGAATTGTAATCAGTTTTAATTTCAAATTGACGAAATTCTAAAGTTTTCAATTTTAAATTATTAGAATTTGAACGCTTCGAATTATAAATAATACAACTCGAATTTAGTTGAATTTTATATGATCCAATTTTCAAAATTTTAATATGAAATTATTCAATTTTGAACAGTTTTGAATTGTCCTGTTTCCGAAATTTCAATCTGAAATCTTTTGATTTCGAGATTCTCTAATTAAAAATAAAATGTTTTGATTATTAACGCTTTGAAGCAATACTGATATAACAAAAACTCTTTTCTAATGTAAATGTCCACTTTTAAAATTTTGTTGTCAAAATTTTCGTATTTTGAGAGCACCTGATGAAAAAATTTTCATTTTAATGTTATTCAATTTCAAACTCTTCTGTTAAGAAGTAAGACCAGTGAAATTCTTTTCTATTACATTAGAAATATTGTGCTTTCGTCCAAATTTTGCCTAGGTAATCTAAAATTGTTTGATTTTGAACGTTTTTAATTCAGAATCATTAAATATATACCTTTTTGAATTCCAAACGCTTTCAATTTCAAATTATTAAATATTGTTTCAACAATTTGTTAATATCTGATATTTGACAAAAAATTATAAACTTATTTTCACATTTTTTATTTTATTAATGCTATGAAATAAAGATCCAGACACTTACAGGTAGTTCATGAAAAATGTAATCTACAGGTTTCGGATTTCTGACACTATTGTCACTATTGGCCACTTTTTTCAGTGATAATACTATTTCGACAAAAATGCTACTAATGTCACTAATTTTTCACGTTCCATCTTAAAACATTTTTAAATATTTTCGTTTTCGCTGATTGGTTAAAATAACATGTCCAACATGTCAAGTATATAAATATAAAAATATTCCCAAGAAATAATATAATACAAATTTATTCATAATACTTTTAATTCATCTATTCTTTATTACCATATCAGGCCTCGGGTTATAAGAGATTTTCGATTTACTTTTCGAAAACAGATTTTTCAAAATTGCACCATTTCAATTTGTAACACTTATTGGCTGAACATTTTGAAGTTGAGAACGATCGAAATAAAATAATTTCAAATTCGAATATTAAAAAATGGACAAATGTACATTTCAATCGTACTGTTGTATAATTTCCAAATAGAAGCCTAAATAGTTCTCGATATATTTCAGCTTCAATATTGCTTAAAAATTAATTATATCATATTGAAAGAGTGTTCAAATCAGCAATTTGATGAAAATGTAATTTTCTTCATTACTAAATATATATCATCCATTATTCAGTTTTATAGTATACAATGAAATAAATAAAAATTTGAATTGATATCTGGATATTTAACTATGAAGCGATGATTTACAAGTATTAGGAGGTTAAACCTAGATATTAAAATTTAGAAATTCAATTTAAGATTTAATTTTAAATTTTGAATTAAAAAAATTAAATTAAATTAATTAAGTATAAATTCGAATAATTAATTTAAAAAAAGTTTAAAATTCAAAGTTTGAAACAGATTTTCCTTTTGAAGCTCGATTCGAACAAAACAGCAGGTACCCAATATCGCTGTCGTTTTTCCTTTTGGAACGTGCGATATTTCAGTTGCAGTTTATGGTGAGGGGGAAGGGTTCCGGCATGAAGGCGAATTCGCCACCTCAGGTAGTGCACCTGTCTTTTCAAAAGTGTCCAAATTTGTGAGACACGATGGCGACAAAATTATACCTACCGTTTCAAACCATCTTCAATCTTGCTGGAATTTGTGAGATTCCTCATAAATTGGAACCTATTCATTTCTATTTATTACTTTTTAACCAGTAGGGAGGGTCAGAAATAAATACTATTGGAATTCGATATCGCTACACGAAGAGAAGTAAACTAGAGCGGGTGCATTTTCCACCGTAACCGTTGCTGCGCCGACCACAAGAGTTCTGCAGAAAAATCATGTTGTGCCTGTGCAGCGACTGTTACGGTTGATGACGGAAATATTACTCCTACACCGTGACAGTCACTGCGCTCCACCGTAAAAGATTCTGCAGCGACTGTTGCGTCCGTCGCAGTAACAGTTACTGCCAGATTCCCGAGCCGTTGCGGTTACCACCGTAATGGGATTGGACGGTCTGAAGTCTAACGATATCAGCTGATCGTCGTCTCGCGTACTCGAATGTTTTTGTGTCGCTGTCACAAACGTCGCAATTTATTATATTTTCGAGTCATTGTTTGTTAGTTTGTGAGTTAAGCGTGTAAGTGGCAGAGCCCTAAATCTGGCTTTTGGCCATCAAATGAGCCTTCAATGAGCCCTTAATTATGGCAAAGGTCTTACGTTTCTGGGCAAAGTGGTAGTTCCAGGTTTACCCACATAGAAAAAAACGGTGCGCGCAGTAATGCTTGAGGAGTAAACCGTACCTATCACTGCGAGTGGAGTAACTATAGCTACGCTGCGTGTTACGGTCACGCGCCAGAACGGTTGCGGTCCGCCCGCAATTGTTCATACGAGCGCAGCAACAGCTTCTGCCTTCCTCCCACTCGCAAGTTCTGCGCGACGGCAGCGGACTTGGCAGTAACGGTCGCAGTTAACTCCTCTCCGTGTACAACACGTAAAATAAGCTAATTGGGGTTCTGAAAAAGTATAATTGATTTGAAATCGATTCACGTGCAGCTTGGTTATCCGTACTCGAAAAAAGGGTTGAAAATTTTGTTTGTTTGCAGAGTTTTAAACTTTTCTTCAGGTTTGATTTTCTTTACGTACCTGAATTTTAGAAAAATCCTCTTAATTTTTTGCAGATTTAAATCAATCATTTTTCTGAAAAATAATTCTCATTCACTTCGCCCCTATTTTCGAAAAAAAATTTACTGGGTTTGTGAATAAAATAATTTCTTTGGGTACTTGAAAACGTTCCAGTGACAAAAATGCACTAGGAAAAAAAATCGCCAAGACCAAGGAATCGCAATTGTAAGTACAGCAAATTTAAAAATGTTTTATTCCTGTATTCAATAAAATAATCTCCATAACTTGTGGATTAAACATTTTTCTAAGCACGTGTGAGCTTTTTATATGTAAAAATCTGCCCGCTTCGCGGGCACATTCGCATTGCGCGCTGCGCGCGCGGCTCGCAAGTCAGAGCGCGCCCATGGCGCGCAACTGTTGATTCTCGCGCTTCGCGCTCGATAATATATTTATCTCGCGCTTCGCGCTCGATACTATATTTTCCTCGCGCTACGCGCTTTGTTTCTGTATTTCCCCAATATTTTTGCGCACACCTCTTAAAGTTAAAGGTCAAAGTATCGACAACTGTAATTTGGTGATTGTGAATTCTCTTTTGTTAAAGCTCCTTTGGCTTTAACGAATACATTCTCATCACGTACCACGTGCTTCGCACTCGATTTTGTCCAAAATGCGAAATTTTCTACATTATATGTTAAACATTATTATATCTAATGTATGTTACATTTATTTCTGTACGTCGGCTTGTGATTGCTTATTAGATATTACAAAATAAAGTACGAATTGTATTTATCATGATTACTTCAATATTTGTTCCTGATTTTGCATTTAATTTTATCCTCAGCTTCCGTGAAAGTTTTATATCATTCCAACAAATGTATATTATTGCAATTCATAATATGGATTGATATTAAAAAATGACGTATTTTCCTTTTCTTATTTTTATAATTGAAAAAAGTGCGCATCCTACGAAAAAAAAATCTGTTATTAGGCATTTCATTGAAACTTGTGTCGTTCTTCCATGAATTTAATTTGTTTGAGTTGAATGTTATTTTTTACGATTTGAACCAAAAATACGCATCCTAGCGTAAAGTGCTTCCAAGAAAATTTCTTTAACAAAAGTTTATAAAAAATTTGTAGATCATTTTTCGTTGAAAAACTTTTGTCTATTAATTTTTTTTCGTCTCTTGTGTCACGTACTACGCCGTGACTATATATATATGTATGCATAATTATTGTGGATTATTTAACTCAAGGGAATTGACAAATTTAAACCATGTAATATAGAAATGGCTCTATCATAATGTGTTAGGAAAAAGAGAGAGAGAGTAGGATCAAGGAAAGAACTTCAACCCCTTTTTCATCGCTAACCAGAAGGAAGGATGGATATTACATGTATCTACAAGTTATTGAGAAGTGGATGAGGGAGACCATCGAGAGAAACACACACATAATTAAATTAGGGAGAAGTAGCAACCTTTGGATCAATGAAGTCTGCAGGCATTCTGTGACCTTGGAAGAGGGTGGAAATAGCTCTACCCACTATCGATTACACGTGGACCCTTTTTCTGAAGCTGAACTTCCGAACCAAGAATCTTCTAGAAAACGGGTGGAGACCATTCCACCCACTAAGCTGAACTTCTAAATCAAGAACCTTCTAGAAGAATGGGTGGCGACAATTCCACCCACTATTGATTACAAGTGGACCTTTTCCTGCGAAGCAGAATCTTCCAGAAGAACGGGTGACAACAATTCCACCCACTATTGATTACACGTGGACCCTTTCGAGTAGAGCAGAAATTTCTAGAAGGACACGTGGAGGAGGGTGGTACGGATGTCCGCCCACCCGAGTATAAAAGAGGATCCTGGGATCCTTGGGTCGTCTGATGTCTCTGGGTCTTCAAGCTGCTGGTGTCTGTCTGTCGTCTTTTGGCTCTGGGTCTTCAAGCTGCTGCCGTCTGGGTCTTCAACCCTTCTGCCGCTGCCTCACCATTGTACTTCTCCCTGGGTCTTGCTGTCCGGTGTCCTTTTGAGTCTTCTGCAGTTTGTCTCTCCCCAACTAACAAATTTTGGGGCTCAGATCTTCAAGGCAAATCGTCCCAATTCAACTGAAGGAACATCGAATTTCGACCACTAGGTAAACGACAACAATCTCTCTCTCTCTAAATCGTTCCAGTTATCACCCCAGCATTTCTTCCTCGACCATTTATTACCTAAATCTCCAGAGCTATTTTCTCTTCTCAGATCCTTGTAAGTTAATTCCCTATTTGCTATATTCTTGATCTATAATAAATGTAAATCTCGCATTTCCCTAGAATTCATTTGTCCCTGAAAATCCTGTTTCCCTTAGTCCAGAGTTCAGTACGCTGTAGATAAAACAGGAATACCACTAACCACTAATGTTTCCCTAAATACCATCTTAGGACGTAACACTTGTGTGGTTTTTCCAAAAATTCAATTTATTTATTTTTAATGCGATTATTTATGATTACAACAAAAAATACGATTCTTTAAATAAAATATTTATGACAAATTTGATAGCTCTTTCTTGTGTGAGCATCTTTTGCCTATTAATTTTTTTCATAGCTTGTGTCGTTTGTCAAAAAATTTAATTCTTTCATTTTTAATTTTATTTTCTAAGATTGAAGCGAAAACTATGGATTCTATTAAAAAGTGATTGCCAATAAATGTGTAGATCTTTTTTGAATGCACAATTTTTTTGAATTCGTCTTTTTACAGACCTTGCGTTGTTTTTCCAAAGATTTAAATTTTCTATTTTTAATGCTGTTTTTTACGAATAAAATGAAAACTACGCATCCTAACAAAAAGTGACGAATAACAAATTTGTAGATATTTTTTACATGCACAATTTTGTATTTTTTTCATATCTTGTATATTTTGACCGCAAATGGAATTCATGATTTTTTATTATTTTTTCGCGATAAAAATTTGAATTTTCGATTTTTCAAAAAAAAAAACAAAAAATGAGAAAAGTCTTATAACAGTATTGTAGGGTGTTCAAAAAGAAACATTTCTCGTTTCTTGAATTTTTTTCTTATCGTGCGTTGTTTGGCTTAAAATGTTCATTTTCATTTGTTTTTTGGAATTTTGTAAATGCTATAATTCCAGTAATTTTTGTTTTATCAAAAAAATTCATTGGGATAAATTGTTTATCTTTTTGAGTACTACTAATATCCGTACATAGAATTTTTAAATTTGAAAAAAAGTAGTATCAACAATTTTGAAAAAGTGCTGACTTTTTGAATTTTCATCCAAAATGGCTGGCTAACGAACTTGACCTTTATCCGGCAAAATTTTTAAACCACAAGTTTTAAAGATAATTTCACTAAATACCAAACACAATATTCTAAACATTGGCTGTGCTTCCAATCTTGACACCTGAGCTTTTAGGCCAGTGGAATGAGACATACAAATTGAGTCAATTTACGAAAATTCTGAAGGTCTTGAAAAAAATTGTACAGTAGTTTTTTCATATGTTGAACGTGATCGGGTCGGTGAATTGTTTAAAAAAATTTGTTTGCAAAATTTTTCCCCCATTGCTTCACGAAAACTCAGAACATATTGCAAACTTGAGTGAGTAACTATAAGCTCAGTCTCTATCCTGTAATAAATTTGCAAAACGTCGTGATACAGCAACATTATTAATTATAAACAAATTAAAATTTGCTTAATCACTCCCGAACGAAAATACCAAAGGTGTCAAAAAAGATTTTTTCATTAAGAAGAAACTATAGTATGATATGAAAAACTAATTACATAACGCAAATTATCGTTTTTCAAATTATTGTTACATTTTTTGCAATTCAACTCCTAAAATTTCAGCGAAAATCGCGAAGCTTGCGTATTTTGGAAGCAAATGTTATAAATATCGATATCTGAAAATTATCAAATTTGCTAAACGTTGCTTGGCTGGAAATAATCTTAAAATTGCAATTAAACAAATTAGTTACTGTTGTAAACTAGCAAAAAATTACAAACAATTCGCAAATCGTACTGAGTGATAAACAACTTATTACCAACGTCATATTACATTTGCAGACTGTTTACAACTTGGCAACATTACTGATTATAAACAAATTATTGTTTTGCTTATCACTCCCCAGCGAAAATAACGAAGGTTTTGCAATTCGACTCATAAAATTCCTGCAAGAATAGCAAATATTGCGTTTTTGGGGAGCAAATGTTGGAAATGTCGGAATCTAAAAAATCTTAAATTTGTAAAACGTTGCACGACCGATAACAACATTGAAATTGCAATTAAACAAATTAGGTACTTTGTTAAACTAGCCAAAAAATACAAACCTTCCAGGTCCCGGAAGCCGGAATTACAGAATTGTCATATCGTTATGGGCGTTATGTCATAATTGAATAACGTTTTAAGTTTAACTTTTTGAATTTTGATCCAAATTAGCTGGTTAACGAACTTGTTCTTTCTTTTTAGGCCCTCAAAAAGTGTGCCAAAGAACAATCCACTCTGATTATTTTTTCTAAAGTTATCGTGCCTACAGACTACAGACAGACAGACACCTTCGTAAAAAATCGTTTTTTCTGACTCAGGTGGTCCCAAAACGTGGAGATTGCATGAAAACCGACCAAGTCCAATTTTACTTTTTCATTAGAATGAGAATGTCAAAACAGTAAATCCGTTACAAACTATATGGAACCCTTCAACTGTAAGAGAAAATCCTTTTGCATCATATTGAGAACTCAATCTGGCGAATAAAAAAAATATCAGTTTGCTTAATATTATCAATTCTGCTTAGTAGTAAACAGTTTGCAAATCTAATATGATGTTAGTGCTAAGTTAATTATCACTCAGTACGATTAGCGAAATGTTTCTAGTTTTTAGCTCGTTTAAAAAAGTACGTGATTTGTTCAATTGCAGTGTTAATATTGTTACCTGTCGTGCAACGTTTTGCAAATTTAATATTTCTTAGATTTTGACATTTCAAACATTTGCCACTCAAAAACGCAACATTTTCAATTTCCGCTGTAATCTTAGGAGTCGAATTGCAAAAAATGCAACATTAATTTAAAAAAAAAGATAATTTGCGTTATGCATACAGTTTTCCAAATCATATAATAGTCTCTTTTCAATGGAAAGAAGTAGAAACGACTGGGAAGTGATAAGCAAAATAGTAATTTGTTTATAATTAATAACGTTTCCAATTTGTAAACAGTTTGCAAATGCAATATGATGTAGGTAATAAGTTGTTTATCACTGAGTACGATTTGCAAAATGTTTGTAATTTTTCGCTAGTTCATAAAAGTAACTAATTTGTTTGATTGCAATTTTATTATTATTGCCGACCTAGCAACGTTTTGCAAATTTGATAATTTCCAGATCACGAAATTTCTAACAGTTGCTGCCCAAAAACGCAACCTTCGCAATTTTCGATGAAATATTAGGAGTCAAATTGCAAAAAATGTAAAAACTTGAAAAACGATAATTTGCGTTATGTATTTAGTTTTGCAAATTATATAATACAATAGTCTCTTCTCAATGGATAAAAGCAGAAACAACATCCTGCAAAACCTTCGGTATTTTCGCTCAGGAGTGATTAACAAAATATTAATTTGTTTATAATTGATAATGTTGCCGCGTCACGACGTTTTGCAAATTTGATACAGGATAGAGACTGAATTTATAATTACCCACTCAAGTTTGCAAAATGTTTTGAATGTTCGTGGAGAAATAGGGGGAAAATTTTGCAATTCAATTTTTTTTAAATAAATTGCCAACCTGATCACGTTTTGAAAAATATTAGTTTATGTTCAACATATGAGAAAAAAATATACCATTTTTTTGATGACCGGAATTTTTGTTAATTGATTAACTTTTTTCACTGGTCTATTTGGCGACTTTTTTCAGTACATTTTTGTCATTGGAAAATTCTCAAGTACCCCGAAAAATTATTTTCCTATTTGGAACCCCGTTAGAAAATTTCCTGAAAACTGAGTGAATTAGTTAGGAATTATTTCTCAGAAAAATGATTGACTGAAATCCGAGAAAAATGGAGAAGATTTTTCTGACCTTCAGATATGTAAGACAAAATTGAAACTCAAGAAAATTTAAAAACTCTGTAAACACGAAATTTGTTAGAACATTTTTTCGAGCGCAGGTTACCAAGCTGGCATGTCAACTGATTCTAAATTCATTATACTTCTTCAAGATCTCAATACGCTACTTTTCATGACATTGAAGTTTGTCACAGATATGGACTTGAAACTTATGTAAAATCTCACATTTTTCTTACTCTTGAGTTTTTAAAATTACATTTTGAAATAAAAAAAGAATGATATAACATGTTTGTGTGACAAATAAGTTGAAGCAAAGTGATGATTAAAATATTTTACACACATCCTAAATCATTTGAAAAAAAATCAAGAAGTGACTTCTTTCTAACCCAAAAAGTGACTACATGTAAATAATATTTTGTTTTGAAATCAAAATAATCCATCAAAATTCGATAGTTTGCTTGAATATGGAGTGAATTGGAAAGATTCTAATTTTTGACTTTTCACCATGAGTGACATATCGTTGAAATCGTCAAAAAACGTAGACTTCAAATAAAATATTATTAAATTAATGATTTTAAAATTAAAGAAAAAATCATGTTCCTTATTTCACTCCTCATTAGTACAAAAGACCCCCTGCTGGCAAGGGTCGGCGAAAGAGAGCTCAGAAGAGAAACAGGTTTAGACTAGACTAGGTGTGGGTGTACCTGAGCTATTGAAACTGGACATCATAAATAGTGCTGCTACACTAATATAATTGCAGCGTTCTCGAACAATAAAATTAATCTCTTGTCAGTTTGGGTTCCAGTTCGGAAATTTTAGATCTAATTTATTACTCTAAAATTGGAAGCTTTTCAACTTTGAAGACGCATAAAATCAATTTAAGAAACAAACTTATTTTCAAGATTTATAGTCTTCTTTTATTACTTGGTTATTATTAACGTATTTATTATTTTCTTTTTCAACTTCATTGCTATTCCAGATATTGGACGATTGTCCAGTTATTCTGATTTTAAAGGCCTCAATTTATAATTTGTTCTATTTTGAATACGTTCTTAAATTGGTAATGGGAAAAAATATTTTAAAAAACAAAGCCCCAACAAAAACCTCTGCGGTGCAAAAAAGTTGTCAAATTCAAATGTATGAATTCGTGAAATGTAATTTGGTGAAGTAATTTCGAGAAAAAATAATTGTAATAAAATATACGACGATTTTTTTTATAAGAAACGTTCTCAGGGTGGCCTTTCTTTCTATCATTGCTGTCGTCTGGCTTTCTCTCGATTCTCCGACTTAAGACTATAGTTATCTCTTGGTTTTGAAAAAATATGCTCTCTTTGTGTTATCCACACTTTTTTACATATGAAGAAATACAGTTTTCGATGAGCATCAGCAAACTTTGTGCAAGAAATCTATTGGCTTTTAACGATATAATGAGTACAATCCGAAAATTTTTGTGTGATGAAGGAAAATACAGAGATATCTTTTGTCGTATAATAGCTGTGACATTTTTAATATTTCAAGTATATTTAAATTGTTTATAAATTTATAATTTTTAAAATGATGATACTTTTCAAAATTCAACCAATCTAATTTAAAATTGCAAACTCAAAGTTTATGAAAGGTGAATATTTAGCATTCATAGTTTAAAATAAAAACTAAGTGCTCAAAAATTGTAAAGATTCAGGATTCACCAATTTTTTAAATCAGATATCAATTTCAGTTATTTTCATCTTCATCTATTTTGATTTTCCACAATACAATTTTTAATCCTTAAACCTCAAATCGTTTGATATTTAACATTTTCTTTAGAAATATCATTTATTTCAGAAGTTTTCCAAGAAAATTTTTTTCGAATTGAAATTATTAATTTCTCTGAATCTCAACAAGAAATCGGACAATTTTCGAATATTACATTGAAAATAATTCAGCCTGGACAAAAAATAATGTAAAACATAAATGCTATAATATGATGCCAAAGTTTGAAATTTATTGATTTTAATCTTCTTAGTTCAAAATTGCGTATATTTACATATGAATTTATTCAATTCAAACTGCCTATCAAGGCTCTAATCAGAAATTCTGAAGTGTTTAGTAGCGAAATTGTCATTAAATTTTTAGTATTTGAATTGGCATCTACTTCACTGTGAAATTGGACATTCCAAACCTCCAAAAATTAAGAAATTTCAAACCAAAGATTTGCGAATTAAAACTTTGAAAGTAAATAAATTTTAGTTTCAAGGGCTGAAAGATTCGAATGTTTCAGAATTACGCATTCCAAACTATAATTTTAAGTTCAAATTATATACATTTTACAGATGGTAAATATATATTAATAATAAATATCATATCATGTAGTATTAAATAATATTTAAAGTGATCGGATAGATTTTTGTACTCAACAATGTCAAAACAGTGTCATAAAATTTGTAATGGGGGGAGGGGGATCAAGAATAGGAAAAAGTATGCTTACGTAATACTTGAACGACCTCTTATGCCTATTCCGAATTAAAAATTGTCTAATCCGGAATAAAAAAGGATGCATGTTTCAAATACATATCTACAGGCACTCAGAAAATGTATGCTAAGCACTAAATGACCTGATTGTTTAACCAATGCTTAGACAAAAAGTCGCATGGAGATGCAAAAATTAATTTTCTACTAAATAGTTTCATTTTGAAATAAATAGTTCAATTTTCAACCAAAAATATGAGATTTTGAGAAAAAAAGTCAATTTACGACCAAATGAATGAATTTTTAACTTATCAGCGATACATTTTTAACCAAAAGTGGAGTGAAACTTTTTAGAGAAAAAAATTATTCTTCCACAAAAACAGAAGAATTTCTGAAAAAATAGTTATTTTGAAAAAAGTTGTTCAACTCTGAACGAAAAATATATATTCTCAACGAAAAAGTTAACTTAAAAAATTAAAAAAAAAAAAAAAACTTAAAAAACTTAAAAAATAGTTACATTTTCGAATGAATAGTTTAAGTATAAACCAAAATCATTAATTTTAAACAAAACAGTACATTTATGAAAAAATATTTGAATTTTCTACATACAATAAACGGAATTCCAACAAAATAGTCACATTTTCAAATTAAGGCCATGTAACGAGAGGGTCACGTGACCAAGCTAGTCCTCAAATTTGCAATGTAAACTTACGTCCAAGAGAAATAAGATATCGCGCTCAAGGTTTGGGAAATGAAAGAGGAGACAATAATGTTTACGGGTCTGGTCTTTTCTGGTGGAAAATTTGAAGAAAAAAAATTCCGAATAAAATAAAACTGCAAGCTATATCGATACTTTCCCATGTCAACTTACGTCCGCACGGAAGAAGATATCGTGCTGAATACTTAGCACGCTAAGTAGAAGGCTCGAAGGAAGGCGGCTCTGCTCCTAAGTATTTGCAATTGTGAAAAAAGTTTTGTACTAATTTGGAGAAATACCGACCGTGCTCCAGAACACTACAAGAAATTTTCCATTTTTTGCGTGTCTGAAATACGTATCAGCTGTTTCAGAGCAGCACTATCGCAGCAAGCAACTTCGCACTTTCACGGGTCTGTGGGTAAAGCAGATTGCATGATACTTTTCTTTGTAAACTTACGTCCACACGGAATGAGATATCGTTTTGAAATTTTGGCACGCTCTGTAGAAGGCTCCAAGGAAGTCGGCTTTGGTCCTAAATATTTGAAGTTATAAAAAAATTTTTTTGAGAAAAAGAAATTTTCCTACATTACCGACCAGTTTGCCAATTATCCTTCGTGAAGCGGAAATGCATCGGTCAATATTTATAATTTTCATAAATAAACATTTTTCTTCCCTCAACTCTGTGCCTTGCCACAAATGGTCATTTACTATTTTTTAATATTTTCGGAAAATTTTCCCGCGATATTCAAACTTTTATTCTTAAATATGGGTAAAAAATATTTATTTCAGGACTGACTCGATCAGCTGTTATACTCATTGCATGGCCTTAATAGTTCAATTATCAACAAAAGATATGAATTTTCAACAAACCATAAATTCTCAAGCTGTTATTCCACTTTTCTACAAAATTTAAAAAATTTTGAGCCAAAAAGACCAATTTTGCCCATAAAAGTTCATTTACGACCAACTAGGTGAATTTTACATTAAAACCATGTATGTCCAACCAAAAAATTCATTATTTACAATGCAGTTCAACTTTAAACCAAGTAATTGATTTTTTTGCAAAAAAAAAGTATTCTTAATAAAATGTGCTCTTGAAATATGTTTAATAGGTAGTATTTCAACCAAAAGAGATTTTAATTTGAAAACAAAAACAGTTGAAGTCAACTAAAAAACGAAAAATTTCGAAGAAAAAAGCTGAATCCTCAATCAAAAAGGAATAATTTTCAACCAAGCAGTTAGATTTTTAGTCAAGAAAATTTATTCTCAACAAGAAAAAAAGAACTTGAAATTTCAAATGAAACAGACTAATTAAAATAAAAACAGTTTAAAAAAATTTACTTTCACGCTTGTATTCAGCGGTCTCAAAAAATCTCTAGAATTTGGAAATTTTTGAGCGGAATTTCTATTTAGCTACCCTAAACCGTATAAATGCCAATATTCATAAAATTTCAACCACTTAAAAAAAATTTTATTTGCGATATTCTATCCTCCATTTTGGATTTTTGAAGCATGATATCAAATTCGGACTCAGCGACCTAAAAAACATAAAGATACTCATTTTTATAAAAATTGAACCATTTTTAATAGCTTTTATATTCACAATTGAATCTTACTATTTGACAGTTTTCAAATTTCGGCCCGCGAAAGGCACCTACCGATTCACTGAGAGTAAATGCAGTGTTGCCAAATCACGGAGGTGGGAAGGTGTGCTTCTTACCTGTGATTGGATTTATATATGCTGGAGGTGAGAACGTAGAGTTTGTATCTGCTAGTATGGCGACACTAGCGCCGGTGATATATACCCGAACTAGGTAGGCGATACTGCTGATAAACGATGAACGTTGTCGCCTCCGAACGTTTTTTCGCCAAATGCTATAAAAGTCCATCTGAAATGGATTTACATCGAAAAATAGGCAAAACGTTGTCACCTCCGTTTTC
>CAKNXH010000913.1:0-20901 GCA_932178445.1 Andricus quercusramuli
CAAAGCAGAATTGGATAGCACTAATACTTTCCGAGTTTCGCATACCGGAGTTGTGGCTTCAGCTGAAGCTGGCACTACTACATGTTTTGGACCAAAATTACCGGGCAAAAAATTTAATTTTTGCGGCATGAATTAGCACTAAATAGGCACTAAATTCCTGCCCAAAGCAGAATTCGATAGCACTAATACTTTCCGAGTTTCGCATACCGGAGTTGTGGCTTCAGCTGAAGCTGGCACTACTACATGTTTTTGACCAAAATTACCGGGCACAAAATTTTTTTTCTGCAGCATAAATTAGCACTAAATAGGCACTAAATTATGGCATAGTGCCCATATCTGTATGACAATGTTGTAATTCCAGCTTCCGGGACCTCAAAATATCGATGAGAAAGTCTTCCTCATTGAATTCAAAAATATTCTTCTCAACGCCAAAGACTGAGAAGGAAGATGGAATTTCCTAGCTGCTAACTTAAATCAAACACATGGGCCTTGTAGGGGCACCGTAGGGGCCCTTCTCTTAAATGGGGTTGTAGGCGGGCGACCCCCACTAGAACCCTACTCGAAATCTAGTGGGGCCCCTATGGCCATAGCGTTACGTTCTAGATGGGGGCCCGAATAGTTTTCCTCACTAGAGCCCGATTAGAGATAGGGAAAACTCGTCGGAGCCCCACTAAAGCCCTGTCGAAATTTCTGCACGGGAGTTGCACTTAGAACCTAATATTCCCGCTTTCAAGCAAACGAGACGAATTTTCAACAAAGAAGTGGAATTTTTAACCAAATAGTTAAATTTTTAAACAAATTTTATTTTAATTTTATTTATTTCTTACTTATTAAACTGTTTATAAATATAATTTTCTTCAATAATCTTCAAAAATTCTGCTGATAATAATTTCATCATATTTTCGCAAAAAATGTTTTTTATACAAATTTTATGAATATTTTTCTTTGCTTAATAATTTATTCAAAACTAAAAGTATAAACAAGGTTTGTAGAACGAAAAATGGTATTTTCAATCAGAATTTTCAAACAACACAGTGACTCATCAAAAAAATTGTGCTTCGGAAAGTACAAAATGTGATTCAAAATACAATTTTGTATTGAAGAGCCTCGTACACATGTAATTCTAATTTTAAATACAATTGTTAAACATTATAACAAAAATTAATGAAATGTATAAAAAATAAATTTTTTTGCGAAAAACATGTTACAGCTAAAAAAGTCAGTTTTTTCGGGAAAAGACATTTAAAAAATTATTATATGTAGAATTTTTGAAGAAGGAAATCATATTCATAAAAATATTAGTAAATAAAAAAAGATAAATAAAAATAGTGCAGGCAGCGAGAATCGAACAATCAACCTTCCGGCCATGAAGCAGAAGCGCTACTGCCTGGATTTTAAACCCAATCTAAAATTTACAGTTATCTGATTAGAACGCATATTACTTTATTTACAATAAACAATCGCTTGTATGATATTTAAGGCACATCGTTTTTTAAATAATTTAAATTGTCTATAAAGATGTGGAACATTAATAAACATATAATTTGCGTGAATCTGAGTGTTAATTCAAGAACTCTAACATGCCCCTCCTGTATAGTTTTGTACCGATCGAGAGTAAAAGAACTGTGTCTATTTTTAGTTTTTTTTATTCATGACATACCTCATTCAACATACCATTAATATTATCTCCTTAACGTTCATTTTTTTCTGCACGTCCATAATAGATATGAAACTTGTCTGACAAGTAAAGTTTTAGTGTGAAAAAAAATGTTATCACTTGAGTCTCAGTATAAACAGTTCGCACCGTACGAGTAGTCAACAGCGTTACGATAAAAATGTTAAGGGCAATAATTACAGTGTTACCCTTCCTATTGTTAAGTATTTTTACGACTTTAATTAATGGTCAACAGTGTGCTCCGGCTGGAAGTCCTTGCGGGATATTTATGAGTGAATCATGTTGCGATGAATGTCGCAATGAACAATGTGCTACTAGCCTCGGCCTTTTGTAATTACGGTAAATGCCATTAACGATTTAATGTATCTCTTTCAAATTTTTAATTGAAAAAAATTGTACGATTTCATTCCAATTGCAATTTTCTTAGAATTCTAAAAGAAACATAACTGAGTGTAGGATTTATATACCAAGCCACGTTTTAGTAATTTTCTAAAATTTGTAATACCTTCGTTTTTAAAAAATTCGAAAATTGATAACATAGATGTGTAAAATAAGTTTTAGAAGTGAGGGTTCATAAAGAGATATTTGAAGATTACCCCAAAAAATAACTGATTTAAGTTGGTATTACAATTTTTAGTCTAGTGAAACATATTTGGTGCGCAGTGAAAACAGTTCAACTTTTAATAGCTTTACAAAAACCCGTATTTTCATATAACCTTGTTTGACAGTGCGACAGTCTGTAACACAACAACCGCCTATTTCCTTATCAAAACATGTGTTGTTATTTCTACAAATATATGTTTTTATTGCAGACGATGTCCCACAAACGCTTGTTAGAAAATACATTTCTTAATGGATTCCGATGAGTTGTTATTTCAATATCACGTAACTCATTTTTTGTACAATTGGAGAAAACAACTCCAAGTGATTTAAGTTTAAAAGGAGAGAAAAACTGATAGAGTAAGTGTGAATATCTCCACCTGTAAGTAACTGTAGAAGACCCCATAAAAACTTGTACTTTTTCTGGTAAATAAAAGATAATTTACGCTTACAGACTTTCGTATATACAATAATCTCTTATTCATTTTTATTCAAATGAAAGGCATTAATTTTCAGATATAAAGAAAGTTAAGTCCTCAAAGATAAATATTGAAAAGAAATTGTAGGGAAATTCTCATTTGAGTAATTTCGTAACTTGCGAATTGAAGATTTAATTTAAAGCTGTTTTCTTCCGAATATATTGGCAGAGCATAACAATGAACATGCTTGTCCGGCTTAGATTTTTTTAAATTAAAAAACGTATGCATATCATTTTTTCTAAACACTTTTGCGATTTCCAAGTAATTTAAAGAAAATTTTGGAAAAGCTGTTAACTCTTACTTTCTTAGATTTTCAAATACACAATTAATTCTTCTAAATTCTGAGGCTTTCAAATATTAAAAGATCCATCACTTAAATTTGAAAAAATATTCAAATTTCGATAGCTTTAATTTTTAATTAATAAACATCTTAAATGTGGATATGTACTGGTTATGATTCGACAAATTAGAAGCAACTTTGGAGCCTAAGTATACCGCCCCTCCTCATCCATTTCCATTTAGGAGGGTAATTTAATAACGTTTATTAACGTCCCAATGCGATTTTTCGTTTCGCGCTTTTACAAAACTCGAAGTTTCCACTAGACATTTTTTTAATTAGGTGCTCTACCTCAATTACCTAACACGATTTTATATTATTTTCATAAATATGAGAATAAAGTTGCCCTGAATTCAAAAAATACAAAACGACATACTACATAGAATTGGATAAAAATGAGGGAATGAAATTTCAAAAAAGGAAATTTTGTAGTCTTAAATCACCCTGATGTATAACTTTGAAGTAGAAATATGAATTAATATTTTTTGACTTAAGTTAGTAGATTTTTAAGTTAGTACTGCATTTGTTTAAATATTTAATCGAATGGTCAACTATTTTTGACTATTTTAGAAAGACTCACGGGGATCAAAGTGCAAAAAAAGCTCAAAAGGGGGGAACATGGTAATTTTTTCACGAAAAAGGGGAAAAATAGAGTATAAATTAAATATGAATTTTTACATTTAGAGAAGAAGTAACAATCTTTTTCGCAAGAAATTTGGTATTTTTCAATCATGTTAAATGATTCTTTAATCACTATAATGACTTATTGAATGACTATGAAGTTGCCAAAATATTACTTGCCAGTAGCGACCCAGTTTAAAAAAATCGACTATTCTCAAAAAAAAGTTTTGTAGATTGAAATTTTTATTGATTAAATTCTCATATTGAATTCAAAAGTTAAACATTAAAGAAAACTAAACTATTTTCAACTGTTGAAAATTCAATTATCATTTTTCTACAAGTTTCAACAGTTGAAAATTCGATTTTCTTATATTTTCAATAGTTTAAAATCCAATGTTTAATTTTACTCAATTTTTAACAAGTAAATTTTCAATTTTTTTCAATTGGCAATTTAACTCTTAAAAATTCAACTGAAAATTTAACTCTGATCATCTCCTTGTTAGGTCGTTGGAAATCCATTCACGGCGATATAAAAAAGATCAACAAACAATAAGATTTCTTAAATAAATTATTTTTATATGTTTAAAATCGTTCTCATAATCAATAATATTTTCTCTTTTAAAAATTACTATCATCAATAATTAAATAGTGATGGTTTTTCGTCCGGAAAATCATTTTAGCTTTAAAGTTTTATTTAATTCCTAAATAGTATAGTTTAAAATCAGTCAAGTAAACATTTGTAAATTTTGTATTGGTAAGATTTAAAAATAAATTTTGAGGCACAAGACTCCCGAGTTTGAAACGTGAAATTTTGATTGCTTGGAATTTACTAAATAGGCTTAGCTATAAATTACACATTTACGTTTGCTAACATAAGTAAATATATAATATGTAGTTAAGTCTCTTTAGTAAATTCAAGAAAATCCCAATTTCACTATTCAAATCAGGGACTAATTTCCGGTCCGAAATTCCCCGCATAATTCAAATATTGTATTCTCAGATGTAGTATATTTAAAGAGAAAAGCGGAAAAGGGAAAAGTTTTTCGAGAGTGGGGGAAGAGAATTTAAAAAAAAAGGGGAAACGTAGAGGACTCTGTCAGGTTTTGCCTGACTTACTGGAATTTCCTCACCTACAGCAACCCTGTACGTACAATGGAAATTTATATTCAATTAGATCACTCAGAAAAAAAATTATTTAAAAAATTGTTTTGTTGAATGCATTTGGTTGATTCAAGAAAAAGATTTGGTTGATTCAACCAAAATATGTTGTTAAAAACATCTTAAAAGCGATGGACGCATGCGGACTTGGTACGATCGCATAGTAAAATTCAAGATGACAGTCAATCTCAGTGATCCTTATCAAAATAGGTGATTCGGAAACAGAATCGAATGGGGTTTAGAGATTATGTGAAAAATACGCAAGATCACTTGAATCTGTATGATGACCTAAGATTACGTGATTAAGTATCTGATTAAAAGAACCATTTTTTAAACCAAATACACCAAGGATCCTACACAGTTTATATTGCACATGGCTTTACGTGGAATTGTCTCGTCTTGTGATATACAGTACTTAAATAATCTACTAAATAATTCATACTAGATGACACAATTCCATGGTGAGCCATTTAAAATGTAAATTGTGCTGGATCCTTTATGGTTAGATGAACTGCAAGTTTTTGTTAAATGAACCAAAATCTTTTCTTAGACCAGCAAAAACACTTATTTGCATTAACTTAAACATTCTCTTGGATCAATCAAAAGATTTGTATTGATCAACCAACAAATACAGTATAGTCAACCAAATTTTACCAAGCAACAAATTTTCTAAAGTCACAAAGTATTTTGTTGTCCATATTATAATGACCATATTGTAGGGTTGATTCAACCAAAATTTTGTTCACTCAAACAAATTTATTTCTGGGTGTTTGTATACTAACCCTTGATGCCATACAGTATCAAAGGAACTTAGGTCTAAATTCAGGCAGTAGGTAGGAAGAGTAATTTCACATTGCGATTCACGATGGGATCCCAATGCAATGCAATGAAACCTGAAAGGAACTACTACTACTCTCGTCATATTATGCGCCATTGCTTTTGACGCACAGTGGGTTATTTAGAGCCGCAAACCGCCGCAACTGCTCTCCTTCGAGAGTGATTGATCGCTCACCCTGGTGGTGCTAGGATATTTTCAGAGTCGCGGGATGCAGCATTGTTTTAGTGCATTCACTTTCTGTCCGGGACACCGAGGTGATCGACTATTATCGAATGAGTTACATAAGACTAGGAGAAATTATCTCTGCACATCTTAGTTCTCAATGTCCTTGACGCATCGATGGCTTTTATACCTTGCAGGCCTCGGACTCATTTGAGAAATACAAAAGAATGTCAATAGTACTATACATGCATACATGTTGAAAAATAGTAGCAAAATAGTATCATGCAATTTCTGAAATATTAATTCGAGGGGTTCTATATTTTGGAAATCCGGTACGGGAATATTCATTAATTGTACGGATTCGTAAGATTTTTCTGACTAGAAAATATTTCAAAGAATTACAACATTTTTACAGACTCTAACGAGATTTCCAAAGCTTTTTTGGGATTTCATGATATTTCAAGGAATTTCAAAAGATTTCAAGAATTTGAAGAAATTACCTTCAAGAGGTTTATACTCACATTTCAAGAGATTTTACGAGATTTCAAGGGAATTTAAAAGATTTCAAAATATTTCAACATATTTAAAAACAAGCCACGGGACTTTAATTCGAGATATGCCGAAGTATTTTTACAAATTTTTAAGGACGTCAGGTAATTATACTGGGACTTCGAAAATTTGAAGGGATTTCATACGATTTTTAAAGATTTCACGGGATTTAAAATATTTGCAAAAATTTCAGGGGATTTTAACGAATTCTAAGAAATGTAAAAAGGTTTCGATTATTTCACATGATTTTCACGGATTCTTAGGAATTTTCAAAAATTAAGAACGATTTCCACGGATTACAATGGATTTCGAAGGGTTTTAAAAAGATTTCGGAATATTTCAAAAGTCATGAGACTTTAATTCCAGAGATAACGAAATACTTTCACAAGTTTTGAAGGAACTTTACTGGGACTTCGAACATTTAAAGAAATTTGAAGTGATTTCATAAGATTTTTTCAGATTTCACGAGATTTCGAAATATTTTCAAAGATTTCAAAGGATTTTATAGAACTCTAAGCGATTGAAAGAGGTCTCGATTATTTCACGGAATGTCAAAAGATACTGAAGGATATTCACAAATTTTCAAGTATTTTCAGGAATTAGGAACGATTTCCGCGGATTACAACGTACTTTAAGGGATTTCAAGCGACTTTAAGAGATTTCGAAATATTTCCAAACAAGTTGCAGGATCTTAATTCAAGAAATACCGAAGTGTTTCCAAAAATTTTGAAGAATTCAAGTAGTTTTATTGGGACTTCGAATATCTGAAGAAATTTGAAGCGGTTTCATAAGATTTTTAAAGACTTCACAGGATTTCGAAATATTTGCAAAGATTTCAGAGGATTTTTACGAATTCTAAGAGATGTACAGAAGTTTCGGTTATTTCATGGGATTTGAATAGATTTTACGGGATTGCAAGAGATATTGAAGGATTTTGACGGAGTTATATCGATTTTCAGAAATTAAGAACGATTTCCGCGGATTACCAAGGATTGTAAAGGATTTCAAATGGATTTTAAGAAATTTCGAAATATTTCAATAGAAGTCATGGGATTTTAATTCAAGAAATACCAAAGCACTTTCACAAATTTTTAAGGATACCAGGTCATTTTACTGGGACTTCGGATATTTAAAGGGATTTCATTAGATTTTTAACGAATTTTAAAAGATGTAAAAGAGCTTCGATTATTTCACGGTATTTCTAAGAATTTTAAGAAATTTCAAATCATTGCGAAGTATATCCGAGAGTATATCTACGGATTTTAGAGCATTCCGTAAGATTTCAAAAGATTCAACAGAATTTAAAAGATTTCCGTATACTATAAAGGATTTTGAAGGATTTCAAGGAGCTTTTACTAACCTTCAAAAGATTGTAATGGATTTGAAAGATATTAATGAATTTTAAAGGCATTTCAAACATTTCAAAGGATCTTAGAAATAATATTTTGAAATACTTTCCAGAATTTTAAGGATTTTAACCGATTTTGAGAGATTTTAAGGGACTTCTACGGATTTTAGAGGATTAGAAGGAATCTTAATGGGATTTTGAAGATTGCAGGAATTTCAAAGAATCTTATGAGTTGCCACAGATTTAAGGGTATTTCACAGTATTTGAAGGACTTTAAGGAGTTTTCAGGGAACTCCATCGTTTTAAAAGTATTTCAAGATATCATATGCATCAATCATAACCTTGAGATCTCTACAATCTATATACAATATACATCTTTAGAAATCCCTTGAAGTCTTTCAAAATTAAATTTCATTAATTGCCTAAAATTCTTTACAAAATACATTGAAATCTTTTAAATATCATTGATATCTCTCATATCCTTTTGAATGTTTTTGGAATCTCAAAAAATTCTTCGGAATCTTTTAAAATACACTATATTTTTTGCAATCCATTGCAATTAGTAAAATCTTTAAAGTCAATGGAGATCCTATAAAATCGGACAAATCTGATAAAATCCCTAAAAATCCTTTAAAATCCCGTAAATTATCTTAAAATTTGCAATATCTTAACATTTCTTCAAAAATTTTGAAAACTCTGAAATTCTCTGAAACCAGATGAACCTTCTGGAGATCTCTTAAATCCCTTAAAATCTTTGAAATACACTGAAATCTCTCGGAATATTTTATAATACTCTAAAAGGACTGAAATCATATAAAATCCTTTGCAACCCCCTGGAACCTGTTGAAATCTCGTGAATGTTTTAAAATCTTTGTAATCCTTTGAAATCTCTTGAAAATTTAATATTTGAGATAGCGGATATGTTATTATTTAGCCAATCTAGCGTAGAAGTTTGGAAATATGTTTAAATAAAATGGTTTTAAAACAATTTTTTGTGGACTTTCCTCAACGGCAATCAGAAAATGAAATGTTTACGCCTGAACTTCCATTATTTCTCGAAGCTGTTGTAAACGGCCTCCCGGAATAACAACTTCTGACCTTTTATGCAAATATTTGTCTTAAACTTAAATTTTGCTTTAAATGATAACAAGATATGTACGTCGGCTTTTATGGCGCCCTCATTCTCTCAAAGTGAATACCGTTGCAAACTGTCTCTTCTGTTTTATTACTCCAGACTTCATATTTTATAGCGCGTTTAAAGACCATGTCTAGTTTTGCGGCTATTGTTAAAAAATGCACAATTATGCCTCAATAGGCCAAAAGAGATAAATTTTTAGCCCAAAAAAGCGAATTTTCAACAGAAAAAGTTAATTTTCAACCAAGAAAGATGAATTTTCAATCGAGAAAGCTAAATTTTCTACCAATTATATTTTAAACAAAATAGTTCAATTTTCAAGGCCCGTTTTTTAAAAGGCAGTTAAATTTTCAAGAAAAAAGTTAATTTTGAACAAAGAAAGATAAGCTTTCAACCAAGAAGGATGACTTTTGTACCAATAACGATGAATTTTTTTTAACCAAACAGTTGAATTTTCAAATTACAATGGTGAAGGTGGCGAGATAGGTTAACGACAGCTTACAGAGAACACTTGTCTGGAACCTATTGTAGATAAGTTTTCACCAAAAATGGAATAGTTAAATTTTGAGCATGAAAAACTAATTCTCAGCAAAGAAAGACGATTTTTCAAACAGTTGAATTTGAACAAATAGTAGAATCAGATTAGTTCAGAACCTTTGTAGAATAGGTCATTTGACTTTATCAGAATTTGCCAAAAAAATATTCTCAAAACATCCGATCACAACATTTGGAAAAATATTCAGCAGAACAGGACGAAATTGTTTCGATATATTATGAACAACAAATGTCCAAGATAAAAAAACTGTTTTTCGACATAAAAAAATCTGCCCGCTTGGCGGGCACATTCTCATCGCGCGCTTCGCGCGCGGCTCGCTTCGCTCGCTAGTTTGAGCGCGCCTAGGGCGCGCACCTGTTGTATCTCGCGCTTCGCGCTCGGACACATTTGCCTGACGCTTTAAGCTCGGTTCATCTTGGTTTTCGCACTTCATGTGCTTACTATTGCGCGCTTGGCGGGCTAATGCTCTCTTAGTTAGCTTCATCGTTATGACCTGCGTTTGGTTTAATTATGTTAACTTTACATAGAAAGAGGAACTAATTTACTTAAGGTTCTATCGACCTTAAGGAATACATTCTCATCAAGACACTCGCGCTTCGCGCTCGATATTTCGTTTACAAATCATGTAAGTCTTGCGCCACGCTCGTTTCTGTTCATCGTTTAATGTAAACTCAAAAGTTTGATCGCGATCACGGCGCGCCATTTGGTTGTCGCGGTTCGCAATGACAATATTTTATGTTCAATGTTCTTCAAATGAAAATTATTAAATTTGTATTTGCTTTAAAATGAAGAAGGAACTTCCTTCACTTCGGCGTACATTTTCGTATCTGTCTAATAAAAAATAAATCATACAATCAGAAAGATTTCTTCCAACTATCTGAAAAGGGGCCAAAAAAAGTATCTAAGTTGTTTTTGGAACATATATATGATACATTTTTGAATGATTATTGAAAAATGGACATTTGACACAAATGGGGGGAGGGGTCAAATTTTACACAAATCTAATACCTTCTCTGGATGAGAATGTAAAAATAGAATAAATTGTTCGAATTTTCAAGTACCATGAACATTAATTATTATTATACCATTAGGCCATTTCCCTTTCGGGGTAGGCGTGAATCGCACGGTTGGAAAATAGTAATGTGGGGAAGGAGATATACATGTTTTAGATGGATCTAGAATTTGCGTGTTATTTATTTAAATAACACGTTCGTCCCGCAACATTGCTCCGACCCAGGTGGCTGATCAATCTCTCTAGTGACCACCCCAAGTGAAGAGCCTCAAAAAATTATTGTGTGTGCGGTCCCTCACTTGGGCCTATAAGTGTCTAAGGTCTTTCGTTTCAAGCGTCATACACTCTACTCACATTCTTTTTATAAACTATTTGTCGCCACACTTTTCTGTCCTGGCATACTTCTATACCTTCCTTCACGTCCATGCATTTTTTCATGCGAGCTCTCGTGTTTCTATGGCTTCTTATGTATCTTCGAATATCCCGGTTTCTGTAAACTTTTTATCTTGTTTCGCGTTTGTTTCGTTTGTTTGGTTCTATTTCTTCTCCATCCCCGCCCTAAGCTCATTTTGGAGACTAGAAGGTGATGGTCAGTATTACATTCAGAGCCCCTCATGACTCTTGTATCTTTGACGAGTTCTCTTGTCTTGTATCCACAATAACGGTGTCAATTATAATGTGGCTATTTTCTTTACGCCAGGTGTAAATGTGGATCATTCTATGTATAAACCAAGTATTTGTAATAAATACGTCCTTTTCTAAGCATAAGCTAACTAACTTTTCCCTGTTATAGCTTTTTCTTGTTGGATCCCCAGAATTTTTTAGCACCCTTTTTATATTAAGGTGGGGGAGGGGGGGGGGTGCAAGGAATGGAAACCGAGAGACTCACAATTGGTTGATGTCTTATTCTGAGAAGTTCACCAGCCCTCAGCAGCGTTGTATTAGGTAGAAGTTCCCATGTTTCGATCGGCTAATTCCCGGCCAAGCTCTAAACGACGAGCCAATAACTCTTTTTTTTTTTTTTTGTTTTTTACGCACAAATTTTGTTTCATCGTCATTTGTCGTATCTTGCATATTTTTGCCGTAAAATTGAATTTTTGGATTTTTAATTATTTTTTGTGCAATAAAAATGTGAATTTTCGATTTTTCGAGAAAATTCAAAAAGTCGTTATGATAATCTTGTAGGGCGTTGAAAAAGAAACACTTTTCATGTCCAGACTTTTTTTCGTATAGTGCGTTGTTTGGCTGAAAATGTTAATTTTCGTTTCTTTTTTTGGATTTTGAAAATGCCGTAACTCTGAAAATTTTGATTTTATCAAAAAATGTTATTCCTGATAAATTGTTTGAATTTTCGATGACTATAAGCGGCCGTACATATGATTTTCAAATTTTGAAAAAAATGGTCTAAAATTATTTTATAATGTCCTAACTTTTTGAATTTTCATCGAAAATGGCTGGTTAACGAACTCGATCTCTCTTTTTGGTCCCAAAAACTGTGTGCGAAAGCACAATCCAATCCGATTAGTCTTTCAAAAGTTATCCGATATACAGACGACGACAACGACAACGACAACGACGACGACAACGACGACAACGACGACAACGACAGACAGACAGACACCGACGTAAAAACCATTTTTTCTGACTCAGGGGGCCTCAAAACGTCGACATTTGATGAAATCCACGAAAGTCATTTTTCACATAAAATCAATACCTTCTCATTATGATGAGAATGTAAAAATATGACTATCTTATCTGAACAGTTTTTATAGAAATAAACATTTTTTATTCTGTGTTTTGCTTTGTAATCAAAGTTTGGAACTTAGTCAAGAATATGTCTGAAGACGAAGGATCTCCCGTCTTCTATTTATAATTATTACATTACTTTTTGTTATCGATGTATTTTTTTAGGAGTAGGTCAATAAGAGGAGGCCATTCTCAAAATTGCTTAGTGAGATTGGTATCACTAAATGGACTTGAAAATGAAGACTTGCCCAACAAAGTCAAGGAAATTGGAAAAAAAAATTACTTGGCCTTTCTGTCAGTTCCACCCGAAAGTGTTAATGGATCACGGTTCGATTAAAAAAATTTATATATTGAAGAATTGTCTCAATTTTCTCCTATTAAAAGGACTCAAGTTCGGAGTTCCTGCGTGATATTTTATAAATGTACAGAAATAAAAGTGATTTCGTCTGTAACTTTTTTACCAGAGGCGATGACCTATTCTTGAAAGAGAGCTGTGAAAAAGGTACTTCGAGATTGTTTCTTAAGAACGTCTAAATCAAAGAAATTATTGAATTTATTGTTTTCGGAGGAAAATAGTTCAAAGATTAGCTGAACTTTCCCATAGGGTAATTTTTTCCTGAATAATTTTTTATAAAATATAAAAAACATTTTGAAATTTTAGTGACCTAGTCTGGCATAGTTTCCCCTAAACTCTAATCAATCTAAAATTGCAAAGAAAAAACTGACCTCTTCATCTGAAGGCGGCTCTTCGTAGTCCGACAGCGTATCCTTGAAGACAAAAAGGCAATCAGATATGTCGAACTCACGAGCGTTGCCAAACTGCGTTTGACCATCAGTGGCTTGTATCGGATCATCTGTTTCAACCATCTTTGCTCTGTCTCCGCTACGGTTTCTACTCTATAATCAAAAATGCAAATGGATGTGTGAAATACGATTTCAATATTCTGAAATTTGTTTAGTTTGCGCCTACAAAAAAAAGATTGTTTTACAATAATTTTTGGAATGAATATTGGTGTCCGAAAAACTGAGGTGACCGATTTTTCTGAAGTTGATCCTGAATAAGCACACCAATTGTTTAATTTTGATATCCAAATTTCTAAATGTGATTTCTGCTTTTATGAGAAAAAATATAAAGTTTTTCAAAAAAAATTGAATACCAGACTTTCCAACTCGAGAAAAAATCTTAAAAATATAAAATTTTCCTCTGGCAATTCAACAAAAATTGAAAACTAAAATGTCCTAATTTCAAACTCAATGAAAATATGAAAAACAAAAGAGAAGGTTCCTCTTTCAATTCTGAAAAAAAAAATAAATACCAAAATTTCTTCCCATGTAAAAAAGTTATATATAGTTTGTATATAGTGGACGAAAACTGATATTTTTCATTTGCTTTTATACAGGGAAATTTATGGAGCAAATAAAAATATCATTATCTTGTCCGCTATATATAAACTAAACATAACTTTTTCACCAAGGTTCCCTTTTTTCAAATGGTAATTGTGAAATTCAAACTTTTTTTATACATAAATCATTATTATTTTAATTGTAAGTAGTTTCAAAATAATTAATTCTTCAATTTTATTTATACATCTGAATTCAACACTTTCACTCACAAATTCTTTAAATGAAACAATTGAAATGAGAACGTTCAAATTTTAGATTTAGCACCCTGAAATTTTAACGACTCAAGGCTGAGAACAATATTTGAATAGAATTTCAAATTTAATAAAAATATTTAATTTATGTAAATATGTATCTATTAATTTGAAATGATTTTACAGTTAAAAACAGTTCAGAATCAGTTCAGATTCAGAATCGTCTTGTAAAATCAATTATTATTCAATTTTTAACACTCGAACTACATTTTAATTTTTTTTTAATATTAATTAATTTATATTTACAGCTGATCAGCTTAGAAAGTTTTTTATCAAAAAATGTCAAATTCAAACGCTTTTAATTTCTAATTGTTTAAGATTTTCGCACTGCTCGACGCGGATGACGCCATACTTGTAGCTGAATGTGGAGAAGAATTGATAAGGCGGGTGGCGCGCAATCTCCCCTAGTGACCTCACGCCGAGGATCTTAGGACAAAGCTTTGGTGTCAGTTTTTTAATTTAAGTAATATTATATGGTAATATTATGTGTCTTTTTGTTCGATTTTTTGGCGATAGTTTCAACAGTTGTTTTCTTTGCAGACCTCTTTTGCGGTTTCTGTTTTTTGCCATTCGAGAAGATGTCGTATTTCTGAGAGAACGAAAACTTCTTGAGTTGCAGTTTTCCATCTCGAGTGGGAATGAAAGCGTGCTCCTGCAATGTACCTGGTACAGTAACAGCTTTGTCAAATCTGGCTTTCAATAACTCAGTTGCTAAGGCATGATTTTCTTTGCTGCTGAAAAAAAATTTTGGTTTCCTTATAGTTACTCTTTGCTCACTGAAACAAAGCATGGGGAGTGAGTATGTGATGTTTCGGAGAACATTGTAAGCTAGAAGCAAATCAAGAACTCCCCAGGCAATAAATTTTCCTTCAGTTTGTTTAAAAAAGATGATTGCTCCTTTGAAATAAAGTGACGAGTTTCTAATTTCAACAGGCTTTCACAGAAATCATCTAGGAATTCATCAGTATCCATTATCAGAGTCTTTAGTGTACATCTGACTGTCTGCAACTAAATTTCAAATCTTACTTCATTAATACAATTTTCATCAAAAGATTTGTGATGTTATCTTTCAACTTTACAGTACATGGACAGTTTGCACACTCTTCTAAATGAGAGGAATTTGAAGAGTTAGGACATACAATAGCATCCAGACAGTCGAGATAATTTGTGAGCACCATGTCAGTATCCTCAGTTACATGTTGAATATTTATTTCATTCAACATCAACTTGACATTAACACGATGCACGCAAACGCACACATTATGAGTGCCACTGCTTCCTGTTAGAACACAATGACGAGGTCTGAGTTTTGTGAATTTCGAAATACTGATCTTCAGGCCTACGTGTTCTTATTTAAACTCAGCATATAACTCGTTGAGATTACACAGTAGTAACCTTTTCTGAACATGTGAACGAGTTCCATCATCATTCTTAATCGACACAAAGTCTTTCATCCCTGGCATCATTCGATTTATGTCTTCGGGTTCATACAAGTTTTTCACTAGAGTTTCAGTTTCAGGAGTCAATGCTCTTCCTCTTCTCGGATTCGGAAGCGTAAGAATTACGTGCTCTAAAACTAATTTTTTGACATGTCTTGCTTTTCGCTCTGATGTATTGAACACCTGCATCAGTTTTCTTCCTCTCCAAGATTTTGACGCAAGCGAGAGAAGTTGAAATTGTTTTGACGATCTTCAAAAGCATTGCTGATCTTCATCATCGTCAGAAATCATTTCATGATCCTCAGTATCCACCTTATCTCTACCAGAAGGCTCTGCAATATCACAAGAGTTCAAGGATGATTTTCCCGCTGAGTTGATGAGTTAGTATATACACGAACTGCAAATTTGAGCTCTTTCCGGTAGTGTAGGGAATTTCAAACGCAAGTCGTGGGAAACACCACGGAGTTCAAGATTAGTTCCTTTATGCCTCACTTTTTGAAAAGGATTAATACATATATTCTTCCAAATTTTAATCACTTTTTTAGGGGGCATTGTGCAAAAAGTACTTTTTTCAACTTGAAAAAGAGATTTTTAGATTAGAATATAATAAGCCTCTCGCGGAATACTCCAGACTATTTGTGGACATTAGAAGCAGGGAAAAGAAGCATAGAGGTGGAGGCAATTAAAAGAGCTGGAAAGTTCCGGATTAAATTGTTGAAAATGAAAGATGACAGCTAGCCCAAAAGATGTCTGTTGGAAGAAGTGAGAGGAATGACGAATATATTGCCTACGAAATGAGGAAAAGAGTTGATGGAAGCCTTGAATAGAGTTGGTGAAGGCGAGCTAGTAGAAAAAATATGGAAGGGAAGACCGATAGAAGAAATAGAGAGAAGTCTGAAAAACATAGTCCAAATCAAAGAGAATGAAGATATCCAAAACGACTGGATTGGAGTTGACCATTCAACTTATTGTAACTACTATAAACTAATTAAGGACAACATCATCATAGGACGCTACTGGCAAAGGAGAGATCTCAGAGGATGGCCGAAAGAAACGTGGGCTAGATGGAGATGCGGAAATGTAACGAAAGAAGGAAAGAAAGTCTATATCAACCAAAAATGCAGGAGCTGTGGAAACGACCTGGAACGAAGAGGACACGTGATCAGCTGTGAAAAAGTCATGGAAAATTGAGCCCCGAGTCTAAAAAATGGTGAAGAGTTTGGCGAGAAGGAAAATACTGTGATCAGGGGAGAAACAAACTGATTGAAAATCTGAACGGCAATGAAAAAATGAAAGTGTACGCTCAAAAATGAAGATCTTATGTGCAAAATTTTTAAAGTAACAAATTTTAGAATAACACATTGCAAACTAAACGATTTCATAATGGAAAAAGTTAACAATTGAACTTGAAATTTAAAAAAAATGGAAATCGAACTTGTGTTAAATTGCACTATTATTTCCCGAGTTTTCCCAGTGTCCAATAATTACCGGTCTACTCCCGGTCCTGTGGCCAGTCTGGTTTTGTTAATACCAAATCAAACTAAAACTTCTGCGTATGAAGGTGAAAGATGCTATTAAATGCCAACATGCAAATTCCAAACGTGAATTAATTTGAGATAATTAATTAAGGGAATGCAGTCCAGAATTGGATATATATATTTGATCGTTATGTAAATTTTATGAAACATTAAACACACATCGCATATTTGTGTGAATTTCGTAAAATTACATCACCTCTGAAGATCCCCTTGAACACCTGTTTCAACCGTTTAGCTTTCCGAGCTGCTGAAAATGTGAAAGGGGTTGCAACATGTACCCAGTCCTTTCCTCGTGTTAGCGTTATTGTACTGGTTTTAAATGTTAGTTGTTACTTTAGAATGGATATCTTATTTCGAGAAGTATTTCGGATTAAATACATATGAATATAAATCTTTTACTTTTATTTTCATAATTCTGTTTACTATATATTTGATCGATAAGGGGATGATAATTTCACGAAGATTAATAGTCTTAGGGTAATCGATGTTGAGTGTCGTATCCTGTTCAGAGGGCAATATTTCAAAGTCTTCTACACCTCGAAAATTATAAGCTCTGGTGCTGAACATAATTTCCATTCCACTTTATGATGAGATTTTAATATGGTATATAAATAATAAAAATTACTGACTTCTAAGAAAAATTCAAATTAATATAAGTGGCTGTTCAAAAACTACGTACGTCACGGTATTTTAAACACTTTTTCCACCCCTCCCGTTCTTTATCACAGCTCATCACACAAAGCTTACACCCCCCAGGGCGACGTCACAATTACAAACAGCCCCTCCCCCTTGAGTGAACATTTTTTCTTCGATTCAATTTTATAAATGCCTAAAATAAAACATACAAGCATAATAACTCAAACAACTTAACATGCCCTTTCTAAACCGGGAAAATTGGGTGAATATTCACGAAAATAGGGGGAAAATTATTGTTAATGAAATTAATTAAAAGGCACCATATTGAATTAAGTGTAAAACGCTTCAAATTCCTCAGACTTCAAGTCGAAATATATTGCATTTTCAAAAATAGTTTAATTTTTAACTCAGAAGTTTTCTACAAAAAAAGATGAATTTTCAATCCAAAAGGCGGAATTTCCTATCTAAAAATACAAATTTTCAAATAAAGCAATTGAATTTTCGAAGAAAAAAGATGGCTTATTAACGAAATAGACAGAGGATAGATAGAGGAATTTTCAGCCAAATAGTTGAATTTCCAACAACAAATTAATTGTCGACCAAACAGTTGAATTCACAATGAAATAGTTGATCTTTTAAGCGAAAGGATTGAACTTTAGACAGAATAGTTGACTTTTTAACCAAGTAGTTGAATTTTCAACCTACAAACATGAATTTTCAACTAAATCGTCGAAATTTTAAATAAAAAAGATGAAAATTTTATAAAAACTGTTCCATTTTCAAACGAAGAGTTCAAGTTTTAAGCCAAGAAGACAATTGAATTTTCAATCAAAAAAGAACGAATTTTTTATCCAAAAAATAAATGTTCATCAAAGCAGTTTAATTTTTAACCAAATTGTTAAATTTTCAAAGGACAGAGGCGAATTATCTACAAAGCAGTTGAATTTTTAATCCGGAAATATGAATTTTCATCCCAAAAAATAATTTTCAACAAAACAGTTGAATTTTCAAACCAATAAAATAAATTTCTGACAAAACAGTTGAGTTTTCGATCCAAAAATATTAATTTTTATCAAAAAAGTATATTTCTACACAAATAGTTGAATTTTTTAACTGAGAACGATCAATTCTTAGCCAAAAATGGAATTATTGAATTTGCAGTCAAAAAATGGATTTTGAACCGAAAAAAACGAATTTAATCTATTTTCTACCAAAAAAGACAAACGAATTTTCAAAAAATAGTTCAATTTTTAACCAATAAAATTAATTTTCAACGAAGTAGTTTAACTTTCAACAAAGAAATTAAATTTTCATCCCAAAAATATGATTTCTGAATGAAAAATTTAACTGTTGAATTTTCAATTAATTTTCAGTCTAAAATAGATTAGTTAAATTTTCAGTTAAGAAGATTAATTTTCAACAAATAAAAAACGAATTTTCAACAAAATATTTCAATCTTCAACCAAATAGTAGAACTTGTTAACGAAAAGAGATGAATTCCGAACTAAAAATATAATAGTAGACTTTTCAATTAAAAAGAATTAACTTTCATCGAAAAACAGTTGGATTTTTTCATTGGGTTGTATTAATTCTGTTCGAATGTACGCGTAAAAACGAGAAAAAGGGAAAGTGTCATGAAAACAGGGGGAAAAGAATTCGTTACAAAAGGGGAAAAAGCGAAGAATAGGGAAACGAGTTTGAAGTCTTTAAGGGAAACAACCCTACATTAGATAATGATTTACAGAAGATTGATGATGATTGAAATATTATAATTAATTAATGTGCAAAAGCAAAAAATTAATTTTTAACCTGAAAACAAATTCCACCTCTACACTATTCATACTTTTTACCTAAATGCAACATTTTTGTGGCATTTTTATACATTAGAATCAAAGCTTGAAGTTCAATGAACAATAATTATTGATACAGTGCATTCTTTCTGTATTATTTATAATTATTTTAGGACTTTTTATTTGACATTACATTTTCCAAAAGTAGATAATCGAAAAATTGTGCGACAAATTTCGCTGTCAAAAGTGGCAGCTCTGCAACTGTCTCGCAGTTATTTCAAGTAAACGGTTGTGTTTATTTATTTTGATTCGTGAAGTTTTTAAATTCAAGTTTTTAAAAGTATTAAACCAAAAAATAAGGTCAATTTGTAGATAGTAAAAAGCCCATCATTTTTAGTTGTGTTAAGGAGTAACTCGCAAAACATATAATTTTATAGGACTAAGGTTACTTCTGTCATCACAAGTCAGGCTAAATGGTATGATAATTAAATATCTCGTACCAATCATACCAATCTCATGGAATATCACAGATAAAAAAATTTAATTTAAGCTTTTATAACTTTTGTGAAATAATGATAAGTTTCAACTATTATTTACTCAATAAACTAACTTTAATTGTAAGTATACTAATGATAAATTATAATTTTCTGGCATGCCTAGGAACAATACTAGAAACGATTATCTATTGATGAATAGAGGCGTCAGAATCGTACCCTTGAGCGGGTCTATTAATTTCGTGATATTTTTTCTATAAAAATACTCAATTGAATATGCAAGCTTTGCTTAAAAACTATTGCCTTTCATTATTTTCGGAAACTGATGCAGTTAAGGGACTGTACTTAAATTACGAAACAGCTCAAGGGGCAGGGAGGGGTTGAGAGATTTTTTTACGATTTGTTATGGGGGGGGGGGGGGGGGCGCTCGTCATGTACGTAATTTTTGAAAATTTGCGAATGAAAAAAATAACTCACAGTAATATTGTATAGAAGTCAGGGAAAGTCAGGGATTTAGAAAAAAAAATCTTGCAAAAGTCAGAGAATTTCTATAACTTTAAGTAACTGTCCATTTAATTTGAAGTTCTTTTATTCCATTTAAAAAAGATTCTAGGTGAAAATGTTACAAGCTTGAGATTTCGGTATTTAATTATTAATGGTCAAGGAAAATTAAAAATTGTTCAGGGAAAGTTAGGGAATTTTTAAAATAAGTTTTGCGGTAACCCTGAAATAATATTCTTGTTAGTAATTTACCTGCCCTGTATTTATATTCATATTACCTTTTTCGCAAATTCTTTCTCCTGAAGATTACCTTTTTAGCTATAAAATATTTGTTTGAAAATTTAACAGTTGGTTAAAAAGTCATCAGTTTTGGTTGAAAATTCAACTGAAATCTTTCTTGGATGGAAATTCTACTATTTATTTGAAAATTGGTTTACTTAATTTAAAAATGCATCATTTTTAGTAGAAATTTCATCTTTCTTGTATAAAAATGCAACTAATTGGTTAAAGAATCAATAATTTTTTGAGAAAGTAATTCTTTTTGTTTAAAAATTCAACTGTTTTGTTAAAAAATCATCTTTTCGGATTGAAAAATCAGTATCTTCGGAGAAAATTGACTTCTTGTTTAAAAC
>CAKNXH010000913.1:20911-47427 GCA_932178445.1 Andricus quercusramuli
AGAGTAGTCAAACTAAAATCTTTTTTGGATGAGAATTCATATTTTTTCAATTTGATTTTTTTATTTGAAAATTCATCTGTTTTAGTAGAAATTTCACTCTTTTTGAATAAGAAAGCAACTACTTGGTTTAAGATACAATAATTTTTTAAAGTAATTCTTTTTGATTAAAAATTCAACTGTTTTGTTGAAAATTCAATTATCCTCGAAGGAAATTAACGTCCTATTTAAAACTCGTATTTAAATGTTGAAAACTCAAATTAAAATCTTTTTTGGATAAAAATTCAATCTTTTCCAAATTTTTCTTTTTTATTTCAAAAATGCATCTATTTTAGTAGAAATTTCATCTTTCTCGGATAAAAATGCAACTATTTTGTTGAAGATTCAATAATTTTGTTAAAAATTTATCCTTTTTGTTTAAAAATTTAAACTACAATCTTTTTTGGATCAGAATTCAATTTTTTTTAATTTGATTTGAAAATTCATCTGTTTTAGTAGATATTTCACTCTTTTTGGATGAAAATGCAATGGTTCGTTTGAAAATTAATCTTGTTAGCTTGAGAATTCAACTATTTTATTTTTATTATTTATCTCTTTGGTTGACAGTTTGAATATTTTGTTGAAAATTCATCTTTTTCAACTGAAAATTCAACTGAGTGGGTATGAAAATTAATTTATTTGCTGAAAATTCAATTTTTACATAGAAAACTCGTCTTTTGGCTTGAAGGTTCAACAGCTTAGGTAAACAATTTTCTTCATGACTGAATAATCTTTATTTGTTAAAAATACGTCTTTGTGGGTTTAAAATTAATTTTTTATACGAAATTTCATATTTTTGGGTTGAAATATCAACTATTGCAGTTTTTTGTTGAAAATTTATGTTTTAGTTTGAAAATTCATGTTTTTAGGTTGACAATTCAATGATTTTGTGGATAACTCAATTATTTTGTTGAAAATTTTATTATTTTGTTGAAAATTCAAATATTTTTTTGAAAAGTTAAATGTTTTCTTCAAAATCAAAGTATTTTATTAAAAAATCATGTTATATGATAGAAAAGTATTTTTTTTAATTTAAAATAAATGAATAAATTTGTATTTTTTGAACGCCCCTAATATTTATCAAGTTTAATTTTTGTGTTCAACATACTGAATATTGTTATCAGGATTAGTAAATCCAATTTGGACTTGTTAATTTGCAAATTTTAGATGTATGACTCGATCTAAAGATCGAAATGTGAGATTAGGTAGCTGATCAAGCACCATGATGCAAACCAGATGCAAATGCAGACAAGCTTTATACGGCCACTATAAACTAAACATATACATCACTAGAAAGAATAATAGCTTTTGGAGAGCTACCAATTGACGAAGCTTTGAACCTTGAAATACAGACATGCTTCGGAGGTGGGGCAAAAAATAATGTCGCGAAGAAAAAACGTCTCATTGAGTTCCGTTTCCTTGGATGAGAAAAACGAAAATAGGATCTCAACTTATTTTACTTTTCGGTGCTTCTAAGGTTCCAAGTTTCAATGTCTCAGATAACTTTTCTTCCTAGTTAAAACTAAGGTAGAATCTTCAAGAGATTTATTTCTATTTAAAAATTCTTAAACACATATGCGTGTTCATCATCAGTCTTTTTAATTACAGCGTGTCACTCAATTGTCAGAAAAAATTCCTAAGCTACTTCCTCATTTTCACCAAGCTTCAATACATTTTCCCGGTAATTAAAATTCGAAACTCCAATTTCAGGCATCATAGCGCAAAAGAAGTTCAAAATGGGAGATAGGGTAATTTTTTCACGAGAAAGGAGATAAATAGGGGAAAAATTTAACATTTATTTTTACATGTGGAAAAGTAGAAACAATCTTTTTATAAGAAAAGTCATATTTTTAAATGATATTAAACGATCTTTCATCATTTCTGTCATTAAATAGTTTATTTTTAAAAATTGGATATGCAGAGGTCGTTGGTAATCCATTAACGGTAGTATGAAAAGGTCCGGCAAAAAATAAAATTGGTTAAAAATTAAATTTTATAGATTTAAAATCGTTTTCTCTTTTAAGAATTCCATTAATAATTAAATCGTGATACTTCTTAGTAGAATCAAATATTTCTTTCCAAGATTTGTACTTTTTACCTTTTTGTATTTAATTTTTTAAAAGGTCAAGTTTGAACGCCTAAAATATTTAATTTGTATAGATTCAGCGAAAACATACGTTAGCTCTAAAGTTTTATTGGAATCCTAAATATGTTAGTTTGAAATCAGTCAAATGAACATTTGTAAATTTTTTGTTCGTACATTTAAAAATAAAATTAAAGACTTCTCAACAGTCTGAACACTCTTACAGAGAATTAAAATAAAGTGGTACAATTTGGAACGTTTGACTTTAAATATTGTTCAAGTTAGAATATTCAACTTTGCAGTTGATCAAGTTGGAATATTTTGTTTTTAATTAGTTAAAATTTGTTTCTAATTACTATAAAATGTTTAGCTAGTCCAATTTCATATTGCATAATAACTTCTGTCTCCGGCTTTCACATTTTTAACATGTTTCAGCTTCAACTTTTTTTGTTAAGAGTCTTATGATGATATACGTATATTGTTTTATTTTATTTTGTACTTTACTAAATTATAAATAATTTATTTAAGTGCTTCAAAATTATCTAGATGCATTTTATTATGCATCTAGAGCTACGGGAGACGACCCTACAATAGATAATGAACCTACAGTAGATAATCATTAATTTAAAATAATAATGTACGTAAAATAATTAATTTCATTTAATTAATAGTGAGGACAACATACGTGTTGATACATTAAAATTAGAATTATTAACCATTCTACACAAATTTGTGCTTATAAATAGTGATTATCTACTGTATGTTCATTATCTACAAACTTTCGCCCCCCCCCCCCCCCATTGTTCTTGTTCTGTATCAGTTGTAACAAATAATTTAATTTCAATTATAAAAATCATTATAACAAATAATTCTGTAAGTTGAACAACAAATTTAACTTTCACTACACGTTCGAATACTGTATTTTCAAATATCGTATATTAAGAGAAAACGGGAAGTTTTTTTAAGAACAGGGTGAAGGCTGTGATCCCAGCAATTCAAAACTATATTGCAAATTTAACATCGAAAGGAAAATAACGATTCTAAATTGAAGGAACATGAACTTCCAAATAATAACATCCTACATTGAAAAATTATAAATTAAAACGTTTAATTCTAGAATTTTAAAGTGAAAGCCTTGAATTGTTAAATACTGTAAAATTGTTAACATTTAAAATTATTATAATTTTCCACAACGAACAATTTCAAAATTAGGCAATTAAAATTAACAATTTAGTATTGAAAGCTAACTAGTTTTTATTTAAAATATTTATATACATTGCTCAATTAAAATTTATTCTATCGAGAGCCTGCAATGAATAATTCAAATTTAACACATTCACACGGCTCAGATCGACTAAAAGGCTTTAAAAAAGTCGCACTAGTCGCATAAAATTACAAAGAAAGTCGCATGGAATTTCGAAAATGTCCACAAAAAGTCGCATCAAATGTTTAAAGATAATAGCAAAAAAAGTAGTATCAGGCACTGAATTTATGAAATAATAACCTTATTTGTTTAGGATTTATTGATTTTTAAATATTCTTTTCACAATCAAAGTAAAGTTTAAAATTGAAACAAATTTTTAATAATAGACATTCAGCCTCAAGGCTTCTGTCTGGGTTTAAAATATTTCTTTCCGAAGTTTTAAACTTGTCAACTTGGATTATTCTCAAATAAGAAAAGTTTAAAATGTACATTAATTTTGAACTTCAGGAACATTCATCTTAAATCTTTTAAACTTGAAACTACTCAATAATTAATTTAAATGTCAGACTGTATAATTTGAATATTTAATTATTTGTTGTTTAATAATTCGGACTGCACAGCCCGAAATGCTCTTGAAATAAGAGTAAATAGGGTCATTTTTCATGAAAATAGCAGAATAAGTTCTTCAAAGTAAAATGAGTATAGATACAATATTGAATTCAATATGAAATGCTGTACATTCTTAAGATTTCAAGTCGAAATATATTTTTTATTATATATTATACATATATATAGTAAATATTGCATTTTCAATCAAATATTTGAATTTAAAAAAATAAAATTTTCGACAACACAGTCGTATTCAAATCCAAACAGTTGTGAAGTTTCAAGCAAAAGAGACGAATTTTTAACAAACTAATTGAAGTTTTAGCCAAATAGTTAAGTTTTCAAACTACAACGATGAATTTTCAAGCCAAAAACGAATTTTTAAACAGACAGTTGAATTTTCAACATAAAAGATCATTTTCTATGAAGGTGAGTGAATTTTCGAAAAAAGGCTGAATTAAAACGAAAATTAATTTTCAGGCTAAAAGACGAATTTTTTAAGAGACAGTAGAATTCTCAACACAAAAATTTAATTTTCAACCAAGAAAGATGAATTTTCAATCCAAAAAGATTACTTTTCCACCATAAAATATGAATTTTTAATCCATAAGAACGAATTTTTTATCCAAAAAGATGAATTTTCAACAGTTAATTTTTTTAATAAGAAAGATGACTTTCATACAAACAATTGAATTTTAAAAGAAATGGTTGAATTTTCAAATAAAAAAGATTACATCTCAACCAAACACTGTTGCATTTTCAGCCAAAAATTCAATATCTACATTTTTAGATAAAAAAGTTAAATTTTCTAAAAGAAAATACAAATTTGTCACAGAGTAGTTAAATTTTCAAATAAATATATTTTAGGTTTTAGCAAAATAGTTTACTTTGCTATGTTAATAGTTGAATTTTTAACCCAAAATATGGGTTTTCAACAAAAAAGTCCACTTCTAAACAAATTGGTTAACTTTCTAACAAATTGTTGAATTGTTGAAGCCAAAAAGACGACTTTTTACAAGAAAGTGGGATTATCACCCTGAAAAGTTGAAATTTCAACAAATAGATCGCTTCCGGCCGAAAAAGATTACTTTTTAACGAAATACTTTACTTTTGAAAAAAAAAATAATTTTTAACCAAAAAGTCGCATTTGCAATCAAATTGTTGAACTTTCAACACAAAAAGACGAATTTTTAACAAAATAAATGAATTTTTAACGAATTGTGGAATTTTCATATCAAATAGACGAGATTCTTAGAAGACAGTTAAATTTTCAACGTAACAGTTAATTTTCAACCAAACAATATGACTTTTCTATTATAAAAGAGAATTTTTAAATCCAAAAAGATGAATTTTCTATCCAAAAAGGCGAATGTTCAATAAACTAGTTCATATTTTGAACAAAACAGATAAATTTTCAACAAAACAGTTAAAGTTTCAACCAAATGGTTACATTTTTAAACAAACAGAATAAACTTTCAACGAAAAGTAGTTGGATTTTCTTACTGGGTTCTATTAAATCAGTTCTTATTTAAACAACAAAAAACGACAAAAAGGGGAAAGAGGAATTTTCTCACAACAGAAAAAAAAAGAATTCTTCAAAAAAGGGTAATAGGGGAAACAGTGTGAAGACTGTGATTTAATCGATTTTAAACGTTTTCGACTAAAACAATTCACAAATTTTAAGGCTTGGATTTTGAGAACATTGAAACTATGAATACATTTTTACGAAATTCAATTTTTAATATTCTCAATTAAAGTAAACGTCCCAGTAATCGAGACCTTAGTCCCAGTAATCGTGATTCCAATTTTCTTGCTTTTTATTTTATTTGAATGAATGTAATTTCTATTTGCTATTATAAAATGCTGAAAATAAGTGATTCTTATCATTAAATATTACTTTTAACACATTTTTGTAACAATATATTCAAATTATAACCAAGTTTCCCGATTACTGGGACCGTCACGATTACCTTAACAGGGTCCAATTTTTTTAGTTTTGAGTTTAAATTTTAAAAGTTTGATTATGATTAAAATTGAAACTCAGTTTTGATAAAAACGGAAACAAGTCGATTAGTCGCGATTTTCGTCAAAAAGTTGAATTTTTCAAAAAAGTCGAAAAAGTCCCATGATCCGAGCCCTACATTCGAAATTAAGTCTACCTGTACAATTAAATGACTTTAGAATTAAAAATTAAAAATGGATTAGTTTGCAGGTTTTAATTGTTTCCAAATGAACATTTCAAGTGCAAAGCTTTTAAAAAATTTTAAATTATTTATTCGCTGTTTATAATATTTGAAATTTCAAATGAAATGAGTACATATATACGAAAAATTAAAACATTCTCGATCAAAAAATCAATTCAGTGCCACTTCCCGGTTTTTTTGTCCTAAAAAATTCCCGGTCAATACCCACTTTTCCAATTCAGTGGCCACCTTAAACTATGAAGAGAATAATTGTTTGTGCGATTTCATTTTTAAAAAACCTTGAAACACTCTTTAAATTTAAATTTTTTTGTCTGTAGGTTTGACCCGCAGACCCAAATGTAAAAATAAAGTCCATAAAAATCCATAAAAAAATTAGAATTTGGTTATGATTATTATATTTAAAGCACTGAATAGTCAGTAACTAAATTCCCAATTCTTCATAAACATTCCACCAAACCACAAAAATATAAAAAAGTACCTAAATTATTAACCTTCAACGTGGAATAAAATTCACTTTTTGAAATAATAATAAGAATAACAGAACACTGATGAAATAATCCATGCATAAGCACTTTATACATAAAAATAAATTTAAAAAAATAACAACAAAACGAGCTGAGCCAATAATCAAAATACAAGTGGAAAACGCATGTTTTAAAAAGTTTGGCAGTTATTTGCCTGTGGAAGCATGAACAGTTGACCATTCTTGCCAGCGATGTTTTTCCAACAAAGCTGTGTAATAAAAAATTTTGTTGGACATTATATAGCAAACAAACTGTGCAGTTCACCGTATGAAAACGTGGTTTCTAAATATGCATTCTGCATGTGTTTTTTGAGGTTAGAAAACCTCTATTAACCCAGTTTTATCTAAAAAAAATTGTAATAAGACTTACCGAAACAACAATTAACGGTGAACTTTTGTGCACTAATTTAGATTTATTTACGGCGCACCAACACTTCGATTTTAACAAAATTTTCGATAAATCACTCGCGAACTTTATTTTATTGAACATCAAAACACACCGGGCGTTATGATGTGGAAAATACACTGTGGTGCTATCTATGCTACAGATTTGGTACTGAATACCGACAGAAAACAAATGAAAATATAGGCGCGAAATTGAAATTTGAAGAGAATTATAGAGCTAATAAAAATTCTACAAACAATATATTTTCAAGAGAAAATTGTTTAAAATTTTAATTTGTTAACAAAAAATCATCAAGGCCGAACAGTGTTATAATTTTCACTAAAAACGTTGCAAAACCTATTTCTACTATTATTAACAATGTTTATTGTTCATAAACTCTTTTTTCTCAGTGTTTATAACAATTTTTATAAATGGAAACCCTCGATTAATATAATTGATTTTTGTTTCAATTCTTTGTCAAACTCTAGCACGAAATAAAGAATTAAAACATGTAAATAAAAATAAAATAAAAAAATAAATAATAACAAAATAAAACTTTCGACTCTCTTGATATTTTATCGTACGATAAGCGATTATTTATTCATAGCCTTATTTTTAATATATTTTTTATTAACGGTGGTGCTTCATAGATTTACATTAAATAGAGATATTCCATCATGATGCAATGAACAAACAAAAAGTTTTATAAACAAATTATTTGTTGAAAATGTGTTTTCTATAATTTTCAATAATTTTACGTTTTCCGAAATTGTTTTGCAAGAAAGTAGGATGCAAAAATATTAATTAAAGGAAATTTCCCTTAAGATTATTCTTGTTAATATTATAAACAAATTTAATAAACAAATGCATTATTCAGGCATTTGTCGACAAAAAAATTCATTTTTTCATGCCAGTTTTTTAAATTCGCAACCTCATGATAATTTCAGCGAGATCCATAATTTTTTGATAAATTTTATAACTTTTTAAACAAATATAATAAACAAATGCATTATTAGGGCATTTGTGGACGGAAAAATTCTTTTTTTTTCCAATCTTAATTTTAATTGGGAACCTCATGATAATTTTAGCAACATTCATAATTAGTTGATGAGTTTAATGTTTTTTTTTTTTCAACAAATTCAATAAATGCATTTTCTGGGCACCTGTCAACGGAAAAATTCGTTTTTTTCGTTGTCAGTCCCTTTAATTGGGAACCTCGTGATAATTTCAGCACTTGTGGACGGAAAAATGATTTTTTTTCTCGAAAAATTACCAAAATTGTCAAAGAAGAACCTGGAAGATCTTAAGGCAATTTTTTAATTATGCAAGATTAAAAAAAATGTAGGAAAAATTCTAATCATTTTAAAAGGCATTTAGAAATTCTACGAAAATTTCAAAAATAACTTAAAACTTGAAGACTTCAAAAAATTTAAAACAAAATATAATTTTTGAAATTTTCGTAATAGAATTGCAAAGCTTTTTGAAGACTGAGGGATTTTAAGATATTAAAACAATCTTCTTTTAGTTCCTGGGATTATTTTAAATGATTTTTTATTTTGAACAATTCATTTTAAGAGGTTATGTAAAAGGATTTCAAGTTTTCAAAAAATTTTCAAAATTTTTAAAAAAGGACCGGCAAAATTTTGAGGCAATTTTTTTAATTTTGCAGGATTAAACAAAATTCGAAGGAAAAATTTAAATAATTATAAACATATTTAAAAGTTGTGACAAATTTTCAAAATAAGCCTGAGAACTTATTCGACCTTAAAGATTTAACAGAAATCCAAACGAAATTAATTCTACTGAATTAAAATCAACAAAAGACATTTTTTGAAATATTTATTAAATATAGAGATTTTATTAAATCGAAATTTATGTACACATATCTATAAGCTAATTGTAGTTGTAAAAAATTGCTATATATTTAAAAAAGTCTTTCATATCTTAACAGATAAATATCAATAACAGTCTTCCTCTTACACAATTGAAAAATATTTTAAACAATTTTCGCATCATTTGCTGAAGTAAAATGCAATGCTCATTGAAAATATACGAGCCACAAAATTATTTAATCCAATCTCTAGGTTCCTTCAATACTTTCATCAACTTTTCTTCTTCAGAATCAGGTTCGGGCTTATGCATGTATTCCCACTTAGCAATTAAAGGAAGGGACATAAGTATACTTTCGTATCGAGCACCAGGTGTATACAATCCGAACTTCGTTCCACGATCATAAATTAAATTGAACTCTACATATCTTCCTCTACGCAGTAATTGCCACTGTCGTTCATGGAATCCGTAACCCTTGTTCATGTTTTTCTCAACAATTGGTATGTAGGAAGGAATAACAGCTTCAGCACAAGATGTTACAAACTTGAATGCTTCTTCCTGACTTGGTGTATCCAGATCATCAAAGAAAATGCCACCGACTCCTCTTCTTTCACCCCTGTGGGTTATGACAAAATAGTCATCACACCACTTCTTGAATTTTGAGTAGTAGGAACGATCGTGTTTATCGCAGGCTGATTTCAGAGTACTGTGGAAATGCTTGGCATCTTTTTCATTTAGATAGTAAGGTGTGAGATCCGTTCCACCTCCAAACCACCACTGAATTGAGCCATCTTTGTTTTGAATCTCAAAATAACGATAGTTGAAGTGAATCGTTGGAACCATTGGAGATCTAGGGTGAATTACAGCACTGACACCAGCAGCGAAGAATGGTAATGATCCCTCTTCAATGCTTTTTCCTCTGGCTCTCATTTGCTGAATCGCTCCTGGTGGTAGAATCCCAGAAACGACGGAAATATTGACACCTGCCTTTTCGAAAACAGTACCATCTTGCAAAACACAAGTTATTCCACCACCTCCTTCCTTTCTAGTCCATCGATCAACCTGAAACCGATCTTCACTGTCTTCTAGTTTCTCCAATTCTTTACAAAAATCTGCTTGTATTTTCATAATAAGCAGTTCCATCTTGGTCTTCATGTCATTTTTGTTATTTATCAAGGTTTCTTTACTGGTGATGGGCTCTGCCATGAATAATTTTGTATTCAGTTCGGGTTCGGCGGCTAGAACTTGAGAAGTTGAGGTCTTGTAAGCCACAATTCCTGCTGCCAAAATTCCAGCACCGAAGTATTTTAAACTGGAACGTTTACTCTGTGTGGTGCTGTGATGTGAAACTAGGGAGGAGAATCTAGTCCAACTTCGCAGAACGGCTTTGGAAGACATGATTTGTAGATCTGCAAAATAAAATTAATTGGTTATATTTTATTCAGGGTTACTGCAAAACTTCATCTTCAGAATTCCCTGATTAGTTTTTCAATTTCTTTACCATTAATATCCAAAAAGCAGAATTTTAATTTTGTAACATCAATAACGTAGAATCCTTTATTGAAGAAATGAAAAAATTTCAAATTTCACCCAAAAAATACGAGTTTTCAATAAAATACTTGAATTTTCAACAAAATAATTAAATTTCCAACAAAGTAGTTGAATGTTTAACCAAATACTAAAACTTTAAACCTACAAAGATGAATTCTTAACAAAACAGTCGAATATTCGAATGAAAAAATTTAACTTCAATCAAAAATCGTTGAATTTTCAACCCGAAAAGTTCACTTTTCTCCCAAACGATGAATTTTCAACAAAAAACATAACAGTTGATAATATCAACTATTATATGTTTATCCATACAATCTTCAAATAGTTTGAACAAACAGTTTGATTTTCAACAACATAATTAAAATTTCAAGAAATAAGTTTTTTTAACAAAATAGTTAGATTTGCAACCTACAAAGATGAATACTCAATAAAAAAAAACGTATTTTTAACCAAGATGAATAATTTTTTACCGAAAAAGGAGAATTCTCAATAAAATACATAAGTTTTCAAACAAATAGTTGAATTTTCACATGAAACATAAATTTTCAACCAAAAATGGAGAATTTAAATTTTCAGTAAAAAAAATTATAATTTTCGACAAAATAATCTATTTTTTAACCACAGATGAGCCTTAAACTAAAATAATGAATCTGCAACCAATACAATCAATTTTCAACAGACGTAGTTCAACTTTTAACCAAAAAAGACCAATTTTGAACCAAAAAGATTATTTTTTTACAAAGCAGTTGAATTTTCGACCCGCAAATATTAATTTTCTACCGAAAAGACGAATTTTGAATGAAATAGTTCCATTTTCAACCACAGACAAATTTTCAAGTAAAATAATTAATCTTCAAACAAAAAATGATGAATTTTCAACCAAATACTTGAATTTTCAATCAGAAGAGATGAAATTTAAAACTAAAGATAAGTTTTTAACAAAAGAACTAAGTTTTCAAGTTAAGAAGGCGAATTTTTTAGAAAATATTTCACTTTTGAATCCGATAAGATAAATTTTCAACAAAGAAAATTAATTTTTAAACAATCTATTGCATTTACAATCAAATAGTTGAACCTTCAAGAAAAAGAGACGAATTTTATGCCAGAAAGACGACTTTTCTATAAAATATTTGAATTTTCAACCCTAAAATATGCACTTTTAACGAAAAGTTAATTTTGAAGCCAAAAAGACTAATTTTCTACCAAGAGTTGAAATTACAAACAAAAAATATGAATTTTTAACAAAAAAGTTAATTTTCAACCAAAAAAGATTCAATTGCTACAAAAAAGGTTAATTTTTTACCCAAGAAGACGAATTTTCTAACAAAACAGTTGAACTTTCAAACCAAAAATATCAATTGTCAACAAAAAGACAAATTTGCAACCAAATCGTGGAATTTTCGAGCCAAATAGGCCAATTTTTTACATAGCGGTTGGATTTTCAACAGAAAAGTTCATTTTCAATAAGATATTTAAATTTTAACGAAAAAGATTAATCTTCAAGTAAACAAATGAACTTTTTAAAAGTAGTTCAACTTTCAGCCAATTAATGGAATTTTCAACAAACCAATTAAATTTTCAACCGAAAGAGATTAATTCTGAGCCAAAAGTATAATATTGGACTTTTAATAAGAAAGAATTAACTGATTTATAGCGCCGGAATTCTTGTAATCTAATGAAGAAACATATACATTTAAAAACAAATATATTACATGTTTGCAATTTCAGTTATGCAACATTTTTTACATTAAAATTTCACCAAGATCATCTATCAAACGTAATTTTGAATCAGAGATGTTAATTATTTTTCAAAATAATTTCATGTAAATTAATTCCGAATAAGAAATGCATTTTAATGAGAAAAATCTTATTTAAAAGTGTGTATAACTTTATTTCGTAAAATATTAACATTCAGTGACACAGTCATCACTGTTACATTAATACTAAAAGCGATGGATTTTATTAATTATATCAATAATTGTTAGAAACGCACCGAACTTCAGTTCACACCCGATCAAGAGTGATTATCTTTAAAATAATATCAAACTTATTGAAAATTCAAAATTTCTAAGATTTTAAAATAAAATTTTGAAGCTCTTTAAGGACCTTTAAAGATTTTAAGAAAATAAAAAAAAAATCTTAAGATTGCTGAGAAAATTTAAAACAATTTTATATTTTGAAAAATTAATGTTAAGAGAATATTTGAAAGGATAAAAAATGGATTAATAAATAACAATTGCAAAATTATTAATTTGGAAAGAATTCGAGAAAGTTCAAAGTATATTTATAAGTCTTGATAAGATTCCAAAATTATTTAAAACTTGAAAATATTTCAAAACATTTAAAACAAAATGTAGATTTTCGACGCTTTTGAACAAAACATTTAGAACCCTTTTAAGAATTTTAACAGTTTCCAAAGAATAAAATTTGTTACCAAAATTCCCAGAAAAAAACTAACATCTTTTTTCTGAAAAATTAATTTTAAAAAGATATTCAAAAAGATTCCCAAAATGTTCAAAAAAGAATATGGGAAGATTTTAAGGCGATTTTTTTAATGTTGCAGAATTTTCGAAAAATTGTAGGAAAAATTCGAGTTCCAAGATAATAATAAAATTTTCATTAGATCCCTGCAAAATTGTTAAATGTCTTTCTTTTAAACAAATTTTTAATAGAATAGTTAATAGAATACTTAATATGAACTTTAAGAAAAAATTGAAACAAATTTTGAAACATTTCAAAAGATTTCCTTAAATTTCGAAAAAGAGTAGAAGATTTTAAAGCAAAATATTTCAATTTGGTAGGATTAAAAAGTAACAAAAATTGAGTAAATTCAAGAAATATTAAGAAGATTTGAAGAGATTGAAAACTAATTTTAAACTGTACAAGATTTAAAAAAATTCAGTTTTTTTTTAAAGATTTCAAACCAAAACTTTAGAAGCTTCCAGAGAATTTTGAAAGGTTTAAAGTAAATAAACGAATTTTCTTAAAATTCCTAGGAAAATTTGGCACATTTTAAAGCAATTTTTTTACATTTTTAATGATTTTCGAAATTTTAAGAAAAACTCGAGTCAGCTAAAAATATTTAGATTTAAAATATTTAAAAACTTGGAACCATTCACGAAAATTTATCAAATATTTTGTACTTCTTGCAAACTTCTAAAAGTCCTAAACGCCTTTTGAAAAGGCTCGATTTTTTCCTAATATTTTGTAAAACATTCTTTTTCGACATATTTGAAATATTTAGAAATCTTTTCTATTTTTCTCAAGAATCTTATAAAATTTATATTTAGAATATAAGTTCAAAAACAAAATAATACTTATTTTCTTGTAAGTAATTTTAATATTTCGGTGACTAAAAAAAATAATTAAAAAGCATTCAGCGTCACATAAAAATATTGTTCTACTTATTTCTATCCAGCACTTCATATTAAAAACCCTTTTTTATTTACAAATCGTCTATTATCTTTTTATACATAATACAAAAAATGTTAGTCTGTTACATTTTGGCTGAAAAACATGTAAATTCCTGTAGATTCTTGTAGTTTTTATTTGATATATTTTTAATTCTTGTAGAAAATCAGAACTACAATAAAATACAATATACAAAAAATACCAAATTCGTCCGAATAATAATATATTTATTTGTATGTTTTTGTAAAAATGGTTTCTTTTCGTACTTTTTTGTACAAATGTTTCCACTAGGGCTAATTTATATTTAAAGAGAAAGGGGGAAAATCGGCATTAAAATAAAAGCGGAAACGCAGGGAAACAGGAAAAAAAACTGTGATCTCTGAAATTAGACTTCCAACCACCTCCTTCGCGGCTCATTAGAGAGAAAAATGTATATGAAAAGGAAAAAAAAGAGGGTGAAAAAAGAAAAAGTCACCCTCTCATGCTTTTATATAAATATAAGGTTAAAAAAGTTAGCATATGGTATTTATATCGAAAATGATTGCATATAAACAGCTAAATAATAAGCCAAATTAACGTAAAATTTAATTCAAAAAGCATACCTACTTTGAAGTTTCTTATGCCGGTATGCAAAACAAATTATAATAATGACATCGCACGAAAACTGAAGAAATATTATATTGCGAATCACGAGGAAATGTTGACAAGTATCACAAACGCGGATACCATTATCCTGTATATTATTGAAAAACAAACACGCTTATTACTTTTATGAAAAAATATAAATTAATCTGACAAATCCTTCGGCACGATGGGTACACAAACACTCATGTGCATTTTGTCACGTATGCAGGTTTGATGACAATCCGCCATTATGGGGATTGGGAACAGGTGATTTTATAACCATGTTTGCGATTGGAGGGCATAAAAAAGTAGCGGGGGAATACCCTGCTAAGCCGCGAAGTTTAAAAACCAATACGTAATTGTTCTTCTCTTTGTCGTTTTAATCACGGGAAAAATTCCCTATTTTTTCCAGCTTTGCAAAAAATTTGCACGGTCATTAAAGTTAAAAAATTCGAGCTCTTAAAACTAAGAATTCTTTTAATTCCAGTAATAAAAAATGAACTGTAAATTGAAGCACTCAAAGTGGAACTCTTTTATATTTTAAACTTGCCCTCTTCCAATTCAGTACGAAATTATTTCAAAATTGGAAATAAAAAGTTCCCTTAAGCTCAATAAAAAAGTTTTAAAAAAATGAAAAAATGGCCTTTTCCAATTCAGAAAAAATAACAAAGTTTCCTTCCCTTCCAACTCAAAAAAAATGTTAAAAATTGAAAATTATTATTTGATAAAATATTGAAAACCAAAATTTCCTTCTTTCCCACTAGATAAAAATCTTAAAAATATAAAACGTCTATCTTTTAATTCAATAAAAATTACGAACCATAATTTCGTTCTTTCAAGCTCAATAGAAATGTTGAAAATAAAAAATTATTCCGCTTCCAATTCAGAAAAAAATTAATACTAAAATCCCTTCCAATTCCAACAAAATTGAAAAGGAAATATTCTTCACTACCAACTCAAGCAAAATCTGGTTAAGAAAATTTACCCCATCCCAATTAAGAAAAAAGATTGAAAATAAGAAGTTTTCCACTTAAACTTAATAAAAGTGCTAAAAAGAAAGAATGGCCTGTTCCAATTCAGAAAAAAATAAATAAACAAACTGTACTACCTTCAAACTCAATAAAAATGTTAAAAATAATTTATTATTATTCTTATCAAATATTGAAAACCAAAATTTACTCCTTTTCATCTTCATAAAAATCTTAAAAATTTTAAATGTCCTGCTACCAATTCAACAAAAATTAAATATTCTCCTCGCAGAAAAAAAAGTTGAATACAAAAAATATTCCCGCCTTTCACACAATAAAAATGTAAAAAAGCAAAAAGTACAAAAAATCTCCCCTTAAGCTATATAAAAATGTTTTTAAAAATGGCCATTTCCAATTGAGAAAAAAATAACTAAAACTTCATATCTTCCAACTCAATAAAAATGTTCCAAATAAGAAAAAGTTTCTCTTCAAATTCAGAAAAAAATAAACAAAAACTTTCTCCTTTCCAACGCTACAAACTCAATAAAAATAATAAAAATATCGGAAACCAAAATTTCCTCCTTTCCATCCGATAAAAATCTTAACAATATAAAATTTCCCTCTTCCAGTTCAACAAAAATTAAAAACTAAAATGTCCTCTTTCTAAACTCAACAAAAGTGTTAAAAATACAAAATATGCCCGCCTTAAACTCAATAAAAATGTAAAAAACAAAAAAATATACTTCCCTCAAACTCAATAAATATTCTATAAAGAAAAAATGACCTCTTCCAGTTTAGTAAAAAAATTATGAAGCAAAATTTCGTCCCTTCTAACTCTATAAAAATCATAAAAAGAAAAAATATATCTCTTTCAATTCAGAAAAAATTTAAACCCCAACAAAAATATTGAAAATTAAAATTTTCTCCTTTCGAACTATGTAACAATCTTAAAAATATAAAATGCCCCTCTGCAAATTCAACAAAAATTGAAAAATAAAATTTCCTCGTTTTAAACTCCTTAAAAATGTTAAAAATACAACATGTATCTTCAACTCAATACAAATTTAAAAAACAAAAAAATTAAAAAATTCTTCTCATCATCTCTACATAAATGTTTTGAAAAAATGCCTCTTCCAATCGAGAAAACAAAAACTAAGATTTCATACCTTCCAATTCAATAAAAATGTTCAAAATATATATAATCTTCAAACCAAAATTATTATTCCCATTGAATATTGAAAAACAAAATTTCGTCCCTTCCAACTCTATAAAAATCTTAAAAAGAAAAAATGTCCATCTTCCACTTAAGAAAAAAATTTAAAACCAAACTTTCCTCTCTTACAACTCAATGAAAATGTTAAGAATAGAAAATTTCCCTCTTGCAATTCAGAAAAAAATTGAAAGCCGAAGTTTCCCCTCTTCCAACTCAGTAATTTAATAAATTTGTTTAATTTCCTCGTTTCCGTCTCGGTAAAAGTCTTAAAAGTCTTAAAAATAACTAAAATTTCATAATTTCCAACTCAATAAAAATATTTAAAATAAAAAAGCATCCCTCTTCTAATTCAGAAAAAATTAAAACCAAAATTTCCTCCCTTCTAACGCTTCAACTTGATAAATGTCTAAAAAAAAAATTTCCCTATTCCAAAATTTGTTATTAAACATTTTATTGTACCTTTTGTCTCTTTTCCTAAAATTTGATTTGTTTATTTTTAATGTCATTTTTCACAATTAAAACAAAAATTACGCAACACATAAAAAATGATTAACAACAAATTTGTAGATCTTTTTTGGTTGAACGATTTTTTCTTTGCATTTTTTTGTATCTTGCATAGTTCAGCTGAAAATTGGAATTTTTTTTTATTAGTAATTTTCTCAGTTAAAACGAAAAATATGCGACTTACCAAAAACTTATTAAAAATGTTAAAAATAAAATATTTTCCTGTTCCAATTCAGAAAAAATTTGAAAACCAAAATTTCTTCATTTCAAACTCAACAAAATTGTTGAAAATACAATATATGCCCGCCTTCAACTCAATAAAAATGTAGAGAAGAAAAAACTTCTTCCAATTCGGAAAAAAATTGAAAACCATAATATCTTCCCTTTCTTTCAAAATTAGTATTGTGAGATTCAAACATTTTTTTATACATGAATCCTTTTAAGTTGAATTATTTTGATTTTAACTCGTTTCAAATAGTTATATAATAATTTCAAACATGGAACAATTAAAATTATAACTCAAAGTATTCTAAAATAGAAAAATAAAAAAAGGAGAATACTATTATATTTCAAATTGTTTAGTTTTAAATATTTGATTTATAATGGCTCATTCCAAATGAACAATCAAATATTATTTTTTTAAACTGTTATTTTTCTGAAATAAAAAATAAAAAATTAAAAAATGTGAAATTTAAAAACAGCGTTTAATTTTGAATTAGGCGTTTTTTATCGTTAATTGTTGAAGTCTTCAAAACTGCATTTTAAAATTCATTAAATTGAAAATGTACGCTTCAGGATGTAAACCTAAAATATAACATTTTTAAATTAAAAGCTTTTAGAAGTACACATCATAAACTGAATGATTTCATGATTGAAAAAGTTAACAATTAAACTTAACAGTAAAAAGTTGAAATCGAACTTATTTTAAATTGCATTATTTCATGTCATATGAAATTTGTAATTATTTCAAATGATTGGTTAGATTTCTCTTCTTAAAATTATTCAAATTCCTGGTCAAAAACTAAATTCACTGTAATTTCCAGGTCTTAAAAAATTCTAAGTTTCCCGGTCCAGAGGCCATCCTGATGTTACAAATAAATTTATATAAAAAGTTACATGAAATCATCATCAGTCTGATATATAAATAATAATAGCAAAACTAACCCTAATAAATCTTTCTTTATTCGAAATAACAATTGCATTTATAAAACTAATTTCATAAAGTCAACAATAACGTTGGAAGAGTAAGGCAACAAAATATAGCCTAATTAGATTAGGCTTTCATTTTACAGAGGAATCGAAGTTGTAACATCTTGACTTCCTCGTTGTTTATTTTTACAACACCCTCCTGATTATCGATTGACAGTAGAACTCCAACTGCCTCTCGATCTTCTCCTACAATCACTTTTACATGATCTCCTCTTTTTGGAACGACCGGTTCTAGTTGATCGCATTCTAAATTCACGGTCCTGTCCTCGTCCGGCAAAAAAATGGCACACATACCGCCCTGAAAATTAATAAATAAAAAAATGAAATTTCAATGAAAATTTGTAATTTGCCAAATGATTTACTGCAAAGAAGTCGCTACTAACTTTCCCCTGAAGAATATTTTTATTTTCAGGTGCGATGGAATCGATTTCAACTAAAAGTTGTTTACAAATAAGATTTCTTTTTTTTATTACACTCCTTTGGGAATACAAACAATTTAAGACCAAATTAAAAATAGTCGATGGAGCCCTTTTAAAAAAAATCGACTTTTATGTTAAGCAAATTTTTGACGAAATTTTCCCAAAATATCATTATAACCGTATTTTTAAATTACTTTTTCAGTATAACTAGACAAAAATCACACGCCCTTTAAGCGCCCGATTATTTTGCTGTTTCATGCAATTTTTTAATTAAAATATAAAATGTACTAGACGGGGTGTAAATTATATCAGCTTTTAAAGCTGTCTTTACTCTCGAACTGACACTAATAATCATAATAATAAAGTTAAAATTAATATTATTTAACAAATTTTGTATTTCATAATATCTATTTTTTTAAATAATGAAAAGAAAAGCAAGGACAATATTTTTTCTAATTGATGAAAATTGATATCTTAACTTCAGAATTATCATATAATATTTCTGTGCAATAAATAGAAAACCCGTTGCATTTTTGATAAAAAATACCGATTTCCGATGGAAAACGCTAAAATTCCCTATTATTTCAAATATTGTTTAAAAACGAGATAAATCAGAGATCGGATTTTCTTGAACCTCCTAAATATCATATACGGAGAGTCAATTGGATGAATATTAATTTTCCAAAACATAATTTGACAATATCTACCAATTTTCGAAAAAATAGCCTTTTTCCAATATTTTTTATGAATTGAAATGTTTACTTATCAAAGTCTCATGTAAAATTATACAAATATTACATTTTTAAGTCTTGTTTTTAATCAATAATCCGCTCTTTTCTTCAGTTTTTCAAAAGATAAATTTTAAACTCTTGAAAATTAAAGAAAATTGAAAGTTGAGTTTCCAAAGTGAAAAATTCAATTTACAAATTTCTTCCATTTTGAATTTTCTTGAATTTTCAATTGTTGAAAATTTAATTTCCAATTATCATCGATCCTCAATCTTCTTCAATTTCCAACTATGGAATATTCAATTTTTTTCGACAAAAAAGACGAACATAATCCAGAATTGTCCAAAGATTCTAAATCTTGTTCAAATCATCATGATTTTTGTTTAAAAATACCAATTTTCGATTTAAAACCACCAACGTAAATTGAAATTGTAAAAATTATGAATCTTCTCTGAAATAGTATAATGATTTTTGAATAAAAATGTCAATTTTCGACGAAAAACACTAACAGAATCCGAAATTGTTCAAGCTTGTAAATTTCATTATTTAAAAAAAAAAAGATTGAATTTAAGCTTGATGATTTTTGTTAAACAATACAAATTTCAAATGTAACACAACAACATAACCTAAAGTTGTTAAAAATGGTAAATATTCTTTGAAATCTCAACATTTTTAAATATCAATAATACCGAAACAAACTATTGTTCCAAATTGTAAATCTTCTTTGAAATTTAATTACTTTTGTTCAAAATAACCAATTTTCTGTGAAAAACGTGAACATAACCTTAAATTGTTCCAAAATTGTAAATCTTCTTTAAAAACTATATTGAAAACCGCTAGCTTAACCTACAATTGTACACATTTTTTTTACTTTTTTGAAATCTAATTATTTTTTACTAAAAATACCGACTTCTGTCATAACCAAAAATTGTTCAAAAGTTGTGAATCTTCCTTGAAATATAATTTTTTTTCTATTGGAAAATATCAATTTACGACGAAAAACACTATCATATGAAAAACTGTTCCAAGATTCTAAATCTTGTTCAAATTTTGATGATTTTCGTTTGAAATACCAATTTTCGTTGCAATTGATAAAAATTATAAACCTTTAAGATTAAACTATTTTTGTATAAAAATGTCAGTTGCCGGCAAAAAAAATCGCTGTCAAACCCGAAAAACGTTGAAAACTTTTAATCTTCAAAATCTAATAATTTATTATTAAAAATACCAATTTTCGGTGTAAAGCGCTAAGATAACCTGAAATGGTTGAAAATTGATTATCATGATGATGATTTTTCTTTAAAAATCCTTATTTCCGGTGAAAAAAAAAACCTAACACAATCTAAATTTTTTTGAAATTTCATGATTTTATATTTAAATTCTGTTTTGAAAATTCTAATTTTCAGTGAAAAGCACTAACATAAAACATGTCTAATATTCTCAATAATTTATTAGATAATTTGAAAGTTTAAATTTACCCGCGCAAGAGTATTTTTGAGATATTACACCCATTTTTTTTTAGATAGATTAAAATATTTTGAAGTCGAATTTTCAAATTTATATTATTATTTGCCAATTATTTACATATAAAGTCGAACTTATCAATATTGGGCCTTTCAATTAATACCCTTATTGTAGGTGTGTTATTAATATTAATAAATTTCTCAAATTTTGTTAAGAAATTATAAATTCAATAATTTAACCATTAATCCAAAACTTCGCAAGAAATTATCAATGTAATAGTTCTTCAAATATCATAATATATTAAATACCATGAATATTTTAATTTCTTACTTAACACAATTTAAAAAATTTATTTAACTTAATTACGAACCTACAATTAGAAGGAAATTAAATATGAATTATAGAGCCCAATATTGACCAATTCGACATTATAAACGACCGAATAGCAAATAATAATCTCATTTAAAAGTTTTCAATTTCCAAAATTTAAATTATACTACCAAAGGAATTTAAAAATACGATTAGGGTGTCTACTCAAATCCTCGAAAAAAATTCCCTGACAATTCCAGGTTTTTTCCAGGTATCCCAAGTTTTTTTCAGGTATAATTTTTCACAGCATGTAGCCATTCAAATATTTCGCATATTTTAAAACAATCGACTCGGATATGTATACAGTCTTGCGAGTCTATTATAAATAATGTTTTTTTCAGTTTCTAGGAATTCAATTAATATCACAAGATATTCATAAATATTTTAACAGGAACTGATAATTAAATAATACTAAAAACCTAATTAATCACTTATTGAATTTTTCTCTTAAAGTCCATGAATTTGAATAATAATTCAAACCAATTTTTATTTTATATACTTATACCTAAAAAGCAGAGCATATTTTGGTAAAATTAATGTAGGCACTATTTATAAATCAATTTGAACCATTTAAATTCTTAACTTTTCAAGTAAGAATTCGGATTTTCAAAATGATGGATGAATTTTTAACCAAATATTTGAATTTTCAACTAAAAAGATTAGTTTTTTACCAAAAAATACGGTTTTTCAAAACAATACATTAATTCTCAATTAAAAAATTGAATTTTCAACTGAAAAAGATCAATTTTCAACCAAATAGCTGAATTTTGAACAAGAAAAGATCAGTTTTCAACAAAAATGAAAAAGTTAAATTTTTAGTTAAAAAAATGAATTTTCCAGAAAGAAAAAAAAACAGATTTATTTTAAAAACAAATTTAATTTCCAACCAAGTAGTTTTATTTTTAAGCAAAACGATGAATTTTCAACTAAAATGATGGATATTTAGCTGGAATACTTGAATTTTAAACCAAGAAAATGAATTTTCTACCACAAAGACGATTTTTCAACAAAATACATGACTTCTCAACTGAAATGATTAATCTTTAATTGAAATAGTTGATTTTTTAACCAAAAAGATTAATTTTCTACCAAAAAGACCATTTAAGCAAAAAATACATCAATTCTCAATTAAGCAGTTGAATTTTCAACTAAAAAAGATCAATTTTCAAACAAATAGCTGAATATTGAACTAATAAAGATCAGTTTTCAACCAAAAATGAAATAGTTAAATTTTCATTTAAAAACAAAAATTAATTTTCCACACACAACAAATTTATTTTAAAAACAAATTCAATTTAACTCTCAACCAAGTAGTTTTATTTTTAAGCAAAAAGATAAATTTTCAACTAAAATGATAAATACCTAGCTGGAATATTTGAATTTTAAACCAAGAAAATGAATTTCCTACCACAAAAACCATCAAATGATCAATCTTTAACTGGAATAATTGATTTTTGAACCAACAATTGAAATCAACAATTGAATAGTTGAACTTTCACTTAAAAATTAATGTTTAACATTAAATTACAAACAACAAGATTAATTTTCAATCCATAAAATTAATTTCTACTAAAAAAGTGAAAATTTTCTAACAAATAATAAAAAAATAATAAATAATAAAATGATAACAGAAAAAAAAATAAAAATAGTAAAAAAGATAATTTTTCAACTAAATATTGAATAGTAACATTTTCAATAACAAAAATAATTTTGAACGAGAAAAAAAGAAACAAATTTTCAACAAAAGAGTAACTTTCAACCAAGTAATTAAATCTTCTTTCGGAAAATATGAACCTGGAACGAAAAATGTGGCAGCTGATATTTCAAACAGGAAAGATTACAATTTCCAATAAAAAATAATGGAATTCAACCCAAAACATCGAATTTTCAACCAAATAGATGAATATAGTAATAGAGAGCTATACTTTTACAAATGAAGAATCATTTTCATTCAATTCAATACTGTAATTTTTAAAAAGGTAGGCAACCTCTTAAAAATTTCCCTGACTTTAAAAAAAATTCCCTGACATTTCCAGGGTTTTCCAGGTATATAAAAATTCCCTGACAATTCCAGATTTTCCAGGTTTTCCAGGTAGGGTAGACACCCTGATTATAATATTAACATCAATTTTTTTCTTTAAAAATTGATAAATCAGAAAACTTGATTTTTTAACAAAGGGTCCCAATCGATTATTTTTAATTTGGTCCTAAGTTGTTAGTAAGATGCCAAAAAAACTGTGATCAAAAACCAAATTCTATTTGCAGAAAACTTTAAGTTAAAATCGGTTCTACCGCGCCGTTTTATAGTGACAACAGTCGCACAGAATTTTAAAAACTTCAACTTCAGTTTATCAAAAAATTCTATAACTCTTTTGGTGTAAAAATTAAATTCTTTGACTTTCCAGAACTCCCTGACCTGTAGCAACCCCGCATAGGTGTGTAACTTACCGAAATTCCCCTAATAACCCCAGTTTGCCCGGAAAGGCCAAGATCTGGATGAGAGTCGCGAATTCGTATCTCAATGTCCGTGGTACACCACTCTAAACCCAATAATCCAGACCCTCCTATATCTACACTGGATCCAGGAGTCTGAGGATTGTATGGACTTCCCGCTGCTCCTAAAAGCATAAACAAAATAAAATTGTTATTAAAATTTTTCAATATTTGGATTTCGAAGCTTTTAGATTTAATCCGAAAAGTTTTAGAGTTACTAGGGTATCTACCAGACGTATTGATTATAAATTCCCGGCCATTTGTTAATTTTTCCTGGTCAATTAAAAAAAATTCTAAAGATTTAAACGATTTCAAATGATTTTAAAAGATTTCTAAATTTTTAAAAGATTGAAAACATTTCCGATATGGAACAGACGAGTTTGTGAATAAAATTATAATTCTGATTTCAAATATAAAATTTTGTAAATGAATTATAATTCTGCATTTGAACAGGGATTCTTTTCTAATTCCTTTCTTCTAAATCAGAATAAAAATATTTTCCAAAATTTCCCTTTGGATATCAAAAATTACCTGTTCCAAGACAAAATTACAATTTTTAACTGGATAATGTTTATATTTAATTTATTTACTTTCCATCCCTCAGAATTATAATTAGAATTAGAATTTCTCAGAATTATAATTTTTTTGGAAACTTCCCTATACTGAATAACAATTAAATAAATTTCCAAAAATGTTGTATTATAATTCAGAAATACAGTAACTTCTTTTATTCAAATTTTGAAAGACGGAAGTTTCAAATTGTGATGATTTCTGACTTGGAACGAGAATTTTTTTATATTTCCATGTCATATTATAATTCTTTACGAAAATTCCATGTTCCAAGTCACAATTAAATTCATTTCTAAAATTCCTTGTTCAAAGTCAGCACCATATTTATTTACAATATTTTGTATTATAATTTAGAAATAGAGTAACTTCTTGTTTATAAAATTTGGAAGAGGAAAGTTCTAAATCCTGGCAAATTTTTATTTGTAAAAAATAATTTATTGATTCAAACAAATTCTGAGTTAGGATAAGAAATTTTCAAAATCTGACGAAATCTGACTTCGAACAGGGATTGTTTTCCTAAATTCCATTTTTATAAATCAGAATTTAAATTATTTCCCAAAATTTCAAGACAAAATTATAATTTTTTACGAATTTCCCTGTACCAGTCATAATTATAATTCTTTACGGAGTTTTTTTATATTTAATTTATTTATTCCCCGTACACATTGAGAATTATAATTCCTTTAGAAACTCCCCTATACTATGTCATAGTGAAATTCATTTCCAAAATTCCCTGTTCCAAGTCAGAATTCTATTTTTTTATAAAATTTTGTATTATAATTAAGAAATATAGTTACATCTATTTTCAAACTTTGAAAGACGGAAGTTTTTAATTGTAAATCAGAATAAAAATTCTTTCCAAAATTAACGTTCCATATCAAAAATTTGATGTTCCAAGTCAGAATTATATTTATTTACTGAATTTTCTATTATAATTCAGAAATATAGTAACTCCTTGTTTCGAAAATTTGGAAGAGAGAAGTTTCAAATTCTGGCAAATTTTTATTTGCAAAAAACAAAAATAATTTTTAAATTCAAACAAATTTTAATTTGGGATAAAGAATTTTCAAAATCTGAAGAATTCTGATTTGGAAAAGGGATTGTTTTTGCAAATTCCCTTTTTATGAATCAGAATTAAAATTATTTTCCCAAATTTTTCGTTGGATTCCAGCAACTACCTATTCCAGGACAAAATTATAATTCTTTACAGAATTCCCTGTTCAAAAGTCAAAATTATCATTCTTTACGGTATTCTTTTCATATTTAATTTATTTAATCCATGTTCAAACTCAGAATTATAATTCTTCAAGAAAATGTTCAATACCAAATTACAATTCAATTCAATTCCAAAAGTCCTGTTCCAAGTCAGAATTATATTTATTTAGAAAATTTTCTATTATACTTCAGAAACATAGTAACTCCTTGTTTTAAAAATTTGGAAGAAAGAAATTACAAATGCTGAAAAATTTTTATTTGAAAGAAAAATCTTTAAACGCAAACAAATTCTGATTTGGGATAAGGAATTTCCAAAATTTGACGAATTCTGATTTGAAACAAAAATAGTTTTTGTAAATTCCCTTTCTATAAATTAGAATTAAAATTATTTTCCAATATTACCCGTTTCATGCCAACAACTACCTTTTCCATGTAAAAATTATTTTTCTTTACTGAAATTCTATGTCACAACTTAGAATTATAATGCTTTGGAAAATACCTTCTTCAAAATCAGGAAAATTTTAATTATTTATGTGATTTTTAAAAACATTTATTTTATTTATTCCTTGTGGTATAAAGCAGGGTGTCTAGCGTTTCTTCAAACAAAAATTCCAGGACTTTTCCAGGTTTTCCAGGACAGAAATATGCATTTTTCCAGGTACTTTTTTACAGTAAAAAAATAATACTTTCCACGAAACATAGTAGAAATTGTAGGTCTAGTGGAACTGAAAAAAGTGTCATGCGAAATTTCTCTTACAACCCTAAAATCTGATTATATAGAACAAAAAGTTTTTTTTTGGGTATTGTTCATTTCATCACGGTGAAACATCACGACGCTACAATAGAAAATATTCAATGTTTCTCTTTTTTCAGGGTTAAAAACAATTTAATGAAACTTTTGAAATTC
>CAKNXH010000913.1:52427-65659 GCA_932178445.1 Andricus quercusramuli
CCGGACTGTCCGGGTGTTCGAGATCCATCGTGCGACGGTGTCATCGAGCCGTAATGAGGCGTACGAGAACCAGCTGTAAAAAAAAAATCACATTTATCATATCCATCTGCTGATCAATTCACTACAGACAGAAAGCCCAAAATGATCTCAAAATAGGAGAAATAGAGTGATTTTTCACGAAAATAGGGAATAAATTGTTTTAAATAAAACTAATTTTGGTATTCGTATTAAAATCAATATAAAAAGGCTTTAAATTCAAAATACTTCAAGTCCACATATACTGCATTTTCAACAAAAAAGTTAAATTTACAACAAATGAGTTGAGTTTTCAAGCTAAAAATTACAATGTTTCAGAAAAACTTTGACTTTAAACCCCGAAAAGATGAATTTTCAACAAAAAAGTTTAGTTTTAACCAAGAAAGACGAATGTTCAAGCAAACAGTTGAATTTTTAACAACAACAAAATCAATTTTTAAAGAAATAGTTGAACTTTCAAGCAAAAGAGATACATTGTTATCAAAATAGTTGAATTTTTAGCCAAATAGTTGAATTTTCAACCAATAAAAATGCAATTTCAATCAAATGATCGAATATTATTAAAAAACAGCAAAGCCAAACCAAAAACAATTGCATTATTAACCAGAGAAAGGTACCAAGAAAGGTAAATTCACAACTAAGAACTTTTCTACTAAAGAGATGAATTTTCAATCCAAAAGGACGAAATTTAAAGAAAACAGTAATTAAACATTCCACCAAGAAACATGACTTTTCAACAAAATAATTGAATTTTCGACCAAATCATTAAATTTTCAACAAAATAGTTGAATTTCTAATCAAGTGATTAAACTTTCAACCTAATAAGATAAAGTTTCAAACAAATACTTGAATTTTCAAATATTAAAGATAAATTTTTAACCAGTGATAGGATATAATACAATTTTTATCCTTAGAAAATGATTTTTAACCAACAGAACGAGTTTTTAACAAAATAGTTTAATTTTCAGCAAAAGGGATGAATTTACAACTTATGAATCTTGAACAATAAAAAATGAATTTGCTGAATGAACACAGAACAGTTGAATTCAAACAACAAAGAAGAATTATTTTCAAAATACTTAACCAAAACAGATTTAAACAAAAGTGTTGAATTTCCTATCAAGAAAGATTTTTTAGTTAAGACAGAAATTGTTAACCAAATTGTTAAATTTTCAATTAAAATTTTAATTTCAACCAAATAATTGAATTTAATACCGAAAAAATAGAAATTTTAACCCAAAAAGACGAATTTTTCGATAAATATGAAAAAAACGAGTTGAATTTCCTACCGAGAAAGATTTTTCAGTGGAGAAACAAATTCAAATAAATAGTGGAATTTTCGAATCAAAACTGCGTTGAATTTTCAACCTAGAAAAATGAAATTTCAACCAAATGGTCTATTATTAGAAGAAAGGCTAAACTTTAATCAAAAACAGTTGTCTTTTCAAACAATAGTTGAATTTTCAGACATTCAGATTTTAAACCAGAAAACTTGAGTTCTCAACAAAAAAAGTTGAATTTCAACCAAGAACAATGACTTTTCTACCCAAAAAGATGAATTTTCAAAAATGTACATAAATACCTCACCAAATGGTTGAATTTTCAGTTTAACAAATAAATTTTCAACTAAAAAAATGAATTTTTAACAAAATAGTTAAGTTTTCAACTAAAGAGTTAACCAAAAACAGGAATTCTCAACACAGCAGTTAAATTTTCAAACGAGTAGTTCAATTTTCAATTTAAAAAAAGTAAGTTTCAAAAAAAAATTTAATCGCTGAAATTTCAATTTAAACAGATTTTAATTTGTAATCAAGATCAGTTGCATTCTACCAAAATCGACGAACTAAAAAAAAAATTGAAACCCCAACCAAAACAGATTAATTCTTAGTTAAACAGTTGCATTTTCAATAGAAAAGATTACATTTCTAACAAAAGAGATAAACTTTCAACTAAAACAATGAATTTTCAATAAAATTATAAAATTTTCAACTGAAGAGATGAATCTTCAGCCAAAAAGAAATGAAAATTGATAATTCAACCATGAAAGATTTTTATTTAAAATCAAACAATTTGAATTAAAACAAAAGAGACAAATTTACAACAAAATAATTGAATTTTTAAGAAAACAACACGAATTTTCAACAAAATAATTACATTTTTAACCAAAAAAGATGAATTGTCAACGAAAAATGTAATAGTTGATATTGTAACGCAAAATATTTTTATTTTCAATCAAAAACAATCGAATTCAACCAAAACAAACGAATTTCCAACAATTTTCAATATAAAATTTGAAACACATTTTTTTTATGATTTGTTAGTGTTTTTCGTTGAAAATCGGTATTTTTAATTTTAAAAAATCATAATATTTTTCAGATCATCATTCAGTGATTAAATTTACAATTCCTGAAAAATTTTAGAATATGCTTTCGTTTTTCACCCACACTGGTATAGATTTGAAGAATTTCTAAGGAGATTTTGAACAATTTTATGTTATATGTAAATATTCTTCACCGAAAATCAGTTATTTTTAACAGAAAAAGATTCGTTTTAAAATAAGATTTACAATCTTAAACTATTAATAAGTTATTGTCAATCAAAAATCATTAGATATCAAAGAATATTTATAGTATTTGAGCATTAATAGGGCATGTCAAACTTATCAAAAATACTGCCCTGGCTTTCCTTTTCTATTATTTTAGATAATATAGATACTATGAAATACAAAAAATATATATCGTTGAACTTTTAAGTGAAAGAGATAAATTTTGATCAAAATAGTTGATTTTTCAACCTATAAAAATGAAATTTCAACCAAATGATCAAATATTAAAAAAAGATTAAACTTCAACCAAATACAGTTGAATTTTTAATTAAATAGCTGAATCATCAAACTAAAAAGACAACTTTTTAGAAGACAGTTGAATTTTCTACCAAGAAAGGTAAATTCACAACTAAGAACTTTTCTATTAAAAAGATGACTTTTCAATCCAAATGGACAAAACTTTAAGAAAACAATTAAATTTTCCACCAACAAATATGACTTTTAAGCAAAATAATGGAATTTTCAACAAAATAATTAAATTTTCAACAATATAGTTGAATTTTTAACCAAGTGATTAAATTTTCAACCTAAAAATCAACCAAATGGTTGAATTCTCAAATATAAAAGATAAATTTTCAAACAATAATGGGATAATACAATTTTTAGTTAAAAGAGTTGATCTTCAACCAAACGAAAGAATTTTTCACAAAATAGTTTAATTTTCCGCCAAAGAGATGAATTTAAAACTTATATATCTTCAACAACAAAAAATTAATTGAATGAATGAACACAGAACAGTTGAATTCAAACAAAAAATATGAATTATTTTCAAAATACTTAACCAAACCAGATTAATTTTTAAATAAAAAGTTCCATTTTTAACAAAAAAAGATAAAATTTCTACCAAAAGAGATGAATTTGCAAACCAAAAAGACGAATTTCCAACAAAAGTATTGAATCTTCTACCGAGAAAGATTTTTCTATGAAGAAAAAAAATTAAACAAATAGTGCAATTTTTTTGTCAAAAGGGTGCATTCTCTACAAAATAGTTGAATTTTCAACGCGAAAATATAAATTTTCAACTGAAACATAAATTTCGAATGAATAGTTGAATTTTCTACAAAGAAAGATTTTTTAGTCAGGAAGAAAAGTGTAAAAAAAATGGTTAAATTTTTGAGCCAAAAAGGCGAATTCTCTACTAAACAGTTGAATTATCAACATGGAAATATAAATTTTAAACTTAAACATAAATGTCAACCAAATAGTTGAATTTTCAATCAAGAAAAATAAAATTTCAACCAAATGGTCGAACATTAACAAAAATTAAACTTTAATCCAAAAAACAGTTGTATTTTCAACCAAATATTTGAATCTTTAAACATTCGAATTTCAAACCAGGAAAGTTGAGTTTTCAACAAAAAAGTTGATTTTCAACCAATGGAAATGATTTTTCTACCGAAAAAGATGAATTTTCAAACAAGTACATGAATATTCCACCAAATAGTTGAATCTTCAGTAAAAAATTAATTACCAACGAGAAAAAAAGATCGGACAAAATAGTTACATTTTTAACCAAAAAGATGAATCTTCAACCAAAAAATGAACCAATACGAAGTTTCAAACAAAAATTTAATCACTGAAATTCCAATTAAAAAAGATTTTAATTTGTAATCAAGATCAGTTGAATTCTACCAAAATCAACGAATTAAAAAAAGTTTAATCCCCAACCAAAACAGAATTATGTTTAATTGAACAGTTGCATTTTTAACCACAAAAGATTAAATTTATAACAAAAGAGATAAATTTTTCACTAAAACAGCGAATTTTCAATGAAATCATAATATTTTCCACTAGAGCTGAATCTTCAGCCAAAAAGAAATGAAATTTCAAAAGAAAATATAATAGTTGTTATTACAACCATAACAGATTTTCATTTAAAATCAAACAATTTAAATACAAAAAAATACGAACTTTCAAGAAAATAGTTGAATTTTAAACAGAAAAACAGGAATTTTCAATGAAATAATTAAATTTTCAACCTGAAAGATGAATCTCTAATCAGAAAAATTAAGTTTTGAGAAAGTTGTCCCACTTTCAACCTAGTAGTTGAATTTTCAATCAAAAAATATGAATTCACAACGAAAAATGTAATAGTTATTGTAAAGCAAAATATTTTTATTTTCAATCAAAAACAGTCGAATTTTCAATATACAATTTGAAACACTTTTTTGTTATGATATGTTAGTGTTTTTCGTTGAAAATCGGACAATCATAACATTTTTCATATTATCATTCAGTGATTATACTTACAATTTCTGAATAATTTTAGAATATATTCGCGCTTTTCACCGAAATTGGTACAGTTTTCAAGAATTTCAAAGAAGATTTGGAACAATTTTAGGTTATATGTTAAAACTCTTTATCCAAAATCAGTTATTTTTAACAAAAAATTAGTTTAAAAATAATATTTACAATCTTAAACTATTAATAAATTATTTCTAATAAAAAATCATTAGGTTTCAAAGAATATTTACAGTATTTGAAAAATAATAGGGTATGTTATCGTTTTTCACCGGAAAACAGTCATTAAAAAAAAAACCATGTGACTTCAAAAACACAACTTAAAATTTTTAATAACTATAGGTTATTTTAAGGTTTTCTGTCGGAAATTAGTATTTTTTATTTTCTTAACAAAAATATATAAGCATATTAATTGTGAAGTAAAGATACTATTTTTCATTTTTTGTCAAAAATACTGTCCTCGTTTTTCTTTTATATTATTTTAGATAATATAGATACTATGAAATGCAAAAATTATGTATCAATATCAGTTTAATATTTAATTTAAAAATCGCGTTAGACAAAAAAAATTACCGCGTGCGTATCGCGCGTGTTTGTTTTCTTCTTTAATAAAATTTGTGATTTCTTATTAAAGTGTTGCATTTATCTATACGCTGGTATTTAAAAAAAAATGTTTCCCTTTTTCGAAGAAAAATTCATCTATTTTCTCTACCATTGAACTGCTGAATCACTGTAATCCCTGTATATGGCTTTGACAATTGATTATGTGACTCGAGGATATTCTCCAGCCCGATTTTGAATTAATTTCGTTTAATTGTAAGAGAGTAAACGTTTTATTTCTAATTTTTCGATCTTACTTTTTTGAGGAGAAAAAATGTCTGATTCGCTTCCAGAAGGGGTAAGGGGAACACCTAAAAATGTAAATTCTGGGGCCGCATTTTTCCTTAAACCAGTAGGGAAAACCTCCCTACAGTGGGTAATTAAACCTACAGTGGATAATCATTAATTAAAAATACTAATATATGTTAAATAATTAATTTAATTTAATTAATAGTTAAGAAACTATGTGTGTTCATAAGCGAAGATTAAAATTAATTATTTTTCTTCTTATTGTGCTCTTCCCACTAAGAAGGCTTGCATTGATAGTCAGGATCAATAAAATTGAATCGCTGCCAATGAACGTCAAAAATTGCACAGAACGGTACTGAAGGGGATTGAAAAGTTCGAGTTAATTATTCATTTACTACTCAATAAAATATAGACATTGAACAGGAACCATTTTTTACAATCTTTAATCAGTTAAAGATTTATGTGATTAGCATTACAATCCTTAAAATTATTAATTTTAACCACCTTTTTCACTTCATTTATAGCTTATACCTTCAAAAAGTATAATATATTTATTCATATTTTTATTTATTTAAAGATACCAAAAATCTTATTCACAAGATTAACGAAAATCGAAACTTTCAAACTTATATTCCAGAAAAATGGATTAAAAATATTTTTAAACAGATATTTTCTGAAGGTATCAGTGGGAATTAAATCCATTTGAAATATATGCTACATTTTGGAATTCGAAACAATATCAGAAAGATTTATTCTCAAGGTATTAGAGGGAATTAAATAAATTTAAAATAAATTCTACTTTGAGGAATTAGAAACAATTCAGTATACACATTTTCTGAGAAGAATGGAAGGAATTAAATAAATTTGAAATGTATCCTACTTTACGAAATTGAAGACAATTAACTATAGATATTTTTTTAAGGTACTGTAAGGGATTAAAAAAAAATGTAAATTTTGTCCTGTTTCTTGAACACAAAATAATTCCGAGAGTCGTTGTTGAAGCTATGGGAACTGCAGGGAATCAAATCTTTAGAAAAAGTATTACTCTCTTGCGGATTGGAGGTCGGTGGAAGAATCAGGTTTTAAATAAGATAGAAAAATGTTAATTTTGTCGCTGAAATCGGAATTTCACAATTCTTTTCGATTCAATCCTTCTTACTGGATTAATTAATGATTATCCACTGCAGGGAGGTTTCCCCCACTGTTGATATATTCATTTGCTGATTAAATCGATGGAATTTTTTTTAAATAATACTCACTTTCGTACATGGGTGTCTGAGAGCCATGCATAGGAGTCTTGGAACCATCTCTGCCATACATCGGGGTTTGATTGCCAGCAGCATAAGCTGGAGTTCTGCTGTAGCTGCTGAATCCACCTTCTTTCGTGGGAACTCCCACATTGGCAATGTGGGACCTGTCAACAGAAATTGTCTGACAGGATGAATGAAGTTCGATCCTGGCGGTAGTCTCTGTGGCGTCCTTGACGATGCCGACATTTCCTTTGTAAGATCCTCCAGTGATTTTGATCGTGGTACCGATTAGTTCTCGATCACGTTTTGCAGCTCCTCCTCCAGGTCCTCCTCGACCTCTTCCCCTGCCACCACCTGCACCTCTTCCAAAACCACTGCAAAAAAATATAAATTTCATCTTCATGCTTTGAAGTATAGTGGGACACAAAAAAAGAGTTTTATTGAAATTCAGTTACTTGTATCTAGGAGGAAGAAGATTATGAATATTTTCTTAGTACCAGACTTGAAGGCCGAAAATGCTCTAAAAACAGGAGAAATAGAGTTTCCAAACTAAGAGTCAAATCTTTTAGAAACCAGTGGACTTTTAAACCCGAAAAGATGATTTTTCAACAAAAAGGGGAACGTTCAAACAAGAAAGATGATTTTTCAAACAAATAGTTGAATTTTCAACCTACAAAGATGATTTTTTTACGAAATGGTTGAATTTTCAAGCAACAGCAGTTGCATTTTTAACCAAATAGTTGAATCTTTAAGTTAAAAAGACGAATGTTTTAGAAGACAGTGGGATTTTCAGTCAGGAAAGGTAAATTCACAACTAAGCACTTTTTTACTAAAAAAAGATTAATTTTCATTCGAAAAGGACGAAATTTCAACAAAGTAGTTAAATTTTCCACCAAGAAATATGACTTTTTCGCAAAATAGTTTAATTTCTGACAAGTTAATTAAAGTTTCAACAAAATAGTTGAATTCTTAACCAACTGATTGAATTTTCAACCTAAAAAGATGAATTTTCAACAACAGTAAAATTAATTATCAACTAAACAGTTGCGTTTACAACTACATAGTCAAACTTTGAAGCAAACGAGACGAACATTTAACAAAATAGTTAAATTTGCAACCTACAAGTATGAATTCTTGAATGAAAAGTAGAATTTTCAACTAAAAAATATCAATTTTCAACAATATAGTTTAGTTTTCAAAATAAGAAATGAATTTTCAACAACAAAAAATGAATTCAAAACGAAAAATGTAATAGTTCATATTTCAGCAACGACAAATTAATTTTTAAACAAAACCTTGCATTTTTAACCAAAAACGACAATATTTCTACCAAAAGACAAAAAATGTCAACCAAATTTTTTAATTTTCTACGAAACAGTTGAATTTTCAACCCGAAAATATAAAGTTTCAATTAAAACTTCAATTTCAACTAAAAACAGATATACTACCAGAAAATAGAAGTTTTACCCCAAATAACAAATTTTCCACAAAAAAGATAAATTTTCAATAAACGAGTTGTTTTTTCTACCGAGAAAGATCTTTCAGTGAAGAAAAAATATGTCCACCAAATAGTGGAATTTTCTAGTAAAAATGGCGAATTATCTACCAAACAGTTAAATTTTCCACTCGAAAACATAAATTTTCAATTGAATCATAAATTTCAACCATATAGTTGAATTTACTGTCAAAATAATAGAATTTTTAACACAAAAGGAAAAAATTTCCCCAAAAAATATAAATTTTCAATAAAAAAAGAGTTGAATTTTCCACAAAGACAGATTTTTTAGTTTAGAAAAAAAAATCAACCAAATTGTTGAACTTTCATGCCAAAAAGGATAATTTTCTACCAAACAGTTGAATTTTCAACTAATAACTAAATTTCAACCAAACGGTTGAATCTACTATCAAAATAATAGAATTTTTAACCCAAAGAGACGAATTTTCTACAAAAAAGATACATTTTCAAAAAAAAAAAGTTGAATCTTCTACCAAAGATTATTTTTCCGTGGGGGAAAAAATGTCAAACCAAATAGTTAAATTTTCAACTGAAAACGATCAATTTTCAACAAACAAAAAAGAAATCGAATTTTCAACAAAAAAACTATATCTTCAACCAATCAAATGAATTATGAACAATACAGTTAACTCTCAACCAAGTAGTTGTATTTTCAACCGAAAAATATGAACTCTCAACTAAAAATGTGATAGTTGAAATTTTAACTAAAAACGATCAATTTTCAGACGAAAATGGAATAGTTAAATTTTCATTTCAAAAATAAAGTAGTTCAAGTTTAAAGCAAATATTATAATAAAATAGCAAACTTTTCTACTAAAGAGATAAATCTTCAACTGATGATAAAATTAATTCTTAATAAAGTAGTTCAAGTTTCAAGCAAGTATTATAATTTTAAACCAAGCAGATCAATTTTTGGTCAAGAAAGACGAATTTTAAACCAAACAGTTGAATTTTCAACAGAAAACGATCAATTTTTGAACAAAAATGGAATAGTTAAATATTCAACCAATAAAATGAATTGTTATCAATTTAGTTCAACTTTCAACCAAGTGGTCGCATTTTCGACCACAAAATATGAATTCTCAACTAAAAACGCAATAGTTGAATTTTCATTAAAAAAAAAAAAAAATATTCAACCAAAAAACGAACTTTAAGAAAAAAAACTTAAATCTTCAACCAATAAAAGAAATTTGTAACAATAGTTACATTTTCCGTTGAAAAATTGATTTTCAAAAAAAAAGTATACAATCTAGTTAATTTTTCAAATAAATAATTTAATTTTCAATCCAACAGTTGAATTTTTTACCAAAATAGCTGAATTTTCGTCTAAGCAAGATAAATTTTCTACCAAAAAAGATACATTTTTATTCAAAAATGGAACGGTTATAATTTCAGTTGAAAAAAAAAATTTTGCAACAAAAAAAAACGAATTTTGTACTAGTTAAATTGAACAAAAAAAGTAGAATTCTCAACAAAATAGTTCAATCCACAGCTATAAAGATGAATTTTCAACAAACAAACAAAAATATTTATTTTGCACCCAAAAAAAAAAACGAATTTTGAAAAAACAGATGAATTTTCCACAAAATTGTTAAATTTTCCACTTGACCCTATACATTTTTAACAAAAAAGTTGATTTTCTACCAGGTAGTTAATTTTTCAAACACATAGTTTAATTCTTGACGAAATTCTTGAATTTTCAAGCCAAAAAGGCGATTTTTTTACAGAGCAGTTATGTAAATTCTACCAACAAAAAGATGAATTCTCAACGAAACCTTGTAATACTTGATATTTCAACCAGAAACTATTTCAATTTTACATAAAAGAAATTTGAATACACAACAAAATGAATTAATTTTAAAGCAAAAAGTTAAATTTTCAAATAGAAAAGATCAATTTCCAATCAAAAATATAATACTGACCCACTAGGGTGTACCGGAGAAGCAATTGATGGCGACATTAACACCGACGGAGATGGTATTGGCGATGAGGCAGTAGCTTTATTTCCACCAACGAGCTCCAAGTGCCTAGTTTTACAAACAAAGATACCTCCATTATCAACATACTTCCTCGAGTGCAGAAATGCAAAACTTCTATAGAGATGCTTAATTTCTCCACCAATTCCTGAGTAAGGACCGTCGATGACTGTCACCACACCTCTTTTCTGGATAGGATTTTGTTGGGAATCGAGAGCCACCGCGTGTCGATTCTCGCGTCGTTTCGTAAGACCCTGGGGTCTAGCTTCCACGACCTTTCCATGCATGGAAAGCACGTGGAAATTTTCACGTTCGAGTCGGACGATGACTCCGACTGTCTGGGCATCTAGTTGTACAAGATCTCCCCACTGGAACTGGCCCATACTGTCGACTCCCGTAGCCATGTCGGTACAAAGCTGCAAATCTCTGGGAAGAACTTCCAGCTCGTGCATTGAAAGATCTGAGAAAAGAATGACCCGATTCTGCTCCACGCGCACAATCAACCCTGTGTCACCCTCATAACGACCGGCAAGCACCTGAAAAAAAATTCACAATAATCAATTTCGTTAGTCTTAAACAAATTTGGATACAGCGAGCATACACTATTGTTAAGTGATGCAAAAGTTCTGTGAAAGCAACGTAAAGAGCAATATTAGGGTGGCCGCAAAACTTAATTTTTCACATTTTTCCCGGACCAATTTTTCATTTCTTCCGATGATTAATATTCAGAGATCAGAATTTTAATCTTGTAACATTTTTAACACAGAATATTTTATGAATGGAATAAAAAAGTATCAAATTTTAATTAAAAAATTAGTTATTTCAAAGAAAGATGACTTTTCTACCATAAAAGATGAATTTTCAATCCAAAAGTCAAAATTTCAACAAAATAGTTGACTTTATATGATGTTAATGTTTTTCGTCTACTTGGTCTAAAATCAATATTCATTGAATATTGATAATTAATTTTTTTTGAGTTTTGAAAAAAATCTCTCTACCTCCACTGGGATTTGAACATCAGATCTTTCAGATTTCCGGTCTGATGCTTTAACCAATTAAGCTACAGAGACACGAGAAGATTTTCTTCAAAACTCTTACAAGCTGAATGTCGACGTCATTCTATACTTGTATTATCATTCCAACATGAGGGTGATTTTATTAATTTTGATGTTAAGGTTGTTGACCAGTGAAATATTAATTTTATATGATGTTAATGTTTTTTGTCTACTTGGTCTAAAACCAATATTCATTGAATATTGATAATCAAGTTTTTGAGTTTTGAAAAAAATCTCTCTACCTCCACTTGGATTTGAACACCAGATCTTCCAGATTTCCGGTCTGACGCTGATATGAAAGATCTGAAAGATCTGGTGTTCAAATCCCAGTGGAGGTAGAGAGATTTTTTTCAAAACTCAAAAACTTAGTTATCAATATTCAATGAATATTGATTTTAGACCAAGTAGACAAAAAACATTAACATCATATAAAATTAATATTTCACTGGTCAATAACCTTAACATCAAAATTAATAAAATAGTTGACTGTTCGACCATAATAGATGAATTTTTTCCAAAATAATTGAATTTTCAATCAAATATTTTAGTTTTCAACCAATTTGTTAAATTTTAAACCTATAAAGATAAACTGTCGACAAAAAAAAGATTAACTTTCTGTCCAAATAGACGAATATTAAATCATCAGTTGAATTTACAAACAAAAAAGAAACAAATTTAACCAACATGAAAGTTCAAACAAATAGTTGGATTTGCAACTAAAAAAATATAACAAAATACATTACATTTCAAAGGCCTTTTTAACAAAAAAGAGGAAATTTCAACCGAGAAGATTAGTTTTCTAGCAAAAAATACGGATTTTCAACTACAAAAGATCCATTTTAAACTAAAAATGGAAAATTATTTTCATTTTTTTCACATTTTTTTAACAAAAAAATACTAATTTTCAACAAAATAGTTAAATTTTTAAGAAAAGAGATGAGTCTTCAGCCCAAAAATAAATTCTTCAATAAAATGGTTCAAATTTTTGCCAGGTTGTTGAATTTTCAACTTAAAAATCATATTTAACAAAAAATGTAATAGTAAAAATTTCCTGATGTCAAATTAAAATTTTAAAATTATTTATATCAAACAAAAAACATTACTTTTCTACCATAAAAGATTAACTTTTGATCCAAAAGGAGGAATTTTCAACAAAATAGTTGAATCTTCGACCAAAATAGATGATTTTTCACAAAAATAGTTTAATTTTCAAAGAAATAATTAAATTTTCAGACATAGTCGAATTTTCAAACAAAAAAGATTAAGCTTCAACCAAAAACAGTTGCATTTTCAACTAAAAACAGTTGAAGTTTTTAGAAGACAAATGAATTTTCAAAAAAAAATGAATTTTTAAGACGATGTTAAACAAATAGTCGAATTTGCAGACAAAAGAAACTGAACTTTAACCAAAACCAGTCAAATTATCAATCCAAAAGTTGGATTTTCAACAAAATAGTCCAATTTTCAATCAAAGAGTTGAATTTTCAACCAAAAAGTTAAGTTTTCAACAAGAAATGGAAGAGTTAAATTTTTAGTAAAAAAAATTAATTCTCAACAAAAAACAACGAAATTTCAACAAAATAGATTTTCCATCGTCAAATATTAATTTTCTACTAGAAAGGCGAATTTTCAACCAAATAGTGTAATTTTCATGTCACGGAATTGTTTAAGGCTCAAATATATTTTTGCAAAAAAAAAAAAAAA
>CAKNXH010000913.1:65759-135703 GCA_932178445.1 Andricus quercusramuli
ACCTTTATATACAGAATTACTCCGGATGGCATTATTGCATTATATTGATTGCAGTATATGATTGTGGTTTACTCCGTTTAACCTGGACTCACGTAAATTTTCTACAAAAAATGATTGCGTTTTAACAAAGATTTGTAATTTTCAACAAAATAGATTAGCTCTCAAGCAAATAGTTGAATATTTATATATATTAATAAAAGTTCAATTTTAAACCATACAGTTGAATTTTCAACTAAAAACATTAATTTTTCACCATACCGTTGAATTTTAAAATGAAAAAGATAATTTTTAATCAAAGAGATAAACTTTTAACTAAAATGATGAATCTTCAACTGGAATAGTTCAAATTTCAATAAAAAAATAACTTTTGAAACGAAAAACTAGGATTTTTCAACAAAATACGTAAATTGTCAACGAAATAGTTCCATTTTCAATCAAAGAGATAAAATTTCGACTGAAATGAAGAATCTTCATACAAAAAAAATGACTTTTTAGCGAAATTGTTGAATTTTGTACAAAGTAGAATAATTTTTACCGAAAGAGCTGAATTCTCGGAGAAGAACGTAATATTTGATATTTCAACCACAACAGATTTTAATTTTAAATCAAAAACCGTTGAAGTCAACTAAAAAAGATGAATTTAGAAAAATAGTTGAATTTTCAACAAAAAAAAAAAGATCCATTTTCAATAAAAAATCGAATAATTACATTTTCCATCTAAAAAATTAATTTTTTAATGAAAAAAGCAAATAATGAACAAAATAGTTGAAGTTTGAACAAAGAAAAAAAATGTAAAAAAAAAATTTTAATTTAAAATGAAAAATGGAAAAGTAAAATTTTCAGCTGAAAAAATTAATTTTCGCAAAAAAAAAACAAATTTTCAACAATATAATTCAATTTTTCACCACAACAGTTTTTAATTTTCAACCAAGAAGAACAATTTTCCACCAAAAAAACGATTTTTTAACAAAATACATGAATTTTCAACCCAATAGTGGAATTTTTAACAAAATAATTAAGTTTTCAACCAAAAAGATGAATTTTCAAGCAAAAATCTTAATTATCTCCGAAAAAATAAAATTCTCAAAAATACATAAATTTTCAACTAAGGAAGATCAATTTTCATCAATAATTAAACATTTAAATTTGCAGTTTTTTTGCATTTATAACATAATAGTTCAACTTTCAATCAAGTAGTTGAATTTAAAGTAAAAAAATGGAACAGTTACAATTTCCCTTTAAAAATGAATATTTTACCAAAAATAAGCAAATGTTCAACAAAACATTTAAATTTTCACAACAAAAAAAAATGAATTTTCAAACATGAAGAATAATTGCCTAGCACAAAAGATAATTCTTCAACAAAATACATGAATTTTCAACCCAATAGTGGAATTTTCAAGCAAAAGTCTTGATTATCTCCAAAAAAATAAAATTTTGACAAAACACATAAATTTTTAGCTAATTAAGACAAACAAATTTTCATCAATCATGAAATAGTTAAATTTTCAGTTAAAAAATTATTTTTTGACAGAAAAAACGATTTTTCAAGAAAATAGTTTAATTTTCAAACAAACAATTCTCAACAGAAATAAGGAATCTTTAACCATAAGACTGAACTTTCAACAAATTAGTTCAACTTTAAACCAAGTACTTGAATTATCAAGTGAAAAAAGATAAATTTTCAACAAAAAAATGGAATAGTTACATTTTTATATAAAAAATTCATTTTCAACAAAAGAAAACGAATTTTCAAAAATATAGTGAAATGTTTCAGTTAAGAAAATTAATTCAAATCTATTCAAATTCAAATACATTCAAATTCATCCTTTGGAAAACCATTCTTCATTTAAAAAAAATGACTTTTGCTTCAGAAATATTTCAAATGTCACATTAAAATATATAAAGAAAAGATTAAAAGATCTATTCCCCCCCCATAATACTATAAACTACGTGCCTCAATACAATAGAGACTGCTTACATGGCAATTTTTCGTATAATATTCTCAATCTGGGAACAAAAAGCGCTCAATTCTGCTTCAATCGCGGAAACAAAAACAATGTCAACTATAGGTTCAACTTTTTGATTTGTAATCAATTTTTTATATGTAACTTGCTATAATGGAATAGATGTAATACGTTTAGTTTATAAATTAAACTGAACTTTTTTCTAAAAAAAAAGCTGTTTCACTTTTTCTTAATAAAAAAGAAAATAATATGCGAGAGATGGAAATTATGGAACGAGATAAACAGGATTGAAAATGCTTTATCCAACATTATTACTGATCAAAATTTAATAGAATCTCCGGTTGGCAATTAAAACCAAGAAAAATGTTAAAAACGATGTGAGAGTTAAAAAAAAAAGATTTTAGGCCCACGTCTATGAAAAAAAATGTATTGTTTGTTACCTTAACGTGGTCACCCATGGTAAAATACTTCCGCAATTCATTGGCTTGAAATTCGAGAGCTTCTTTCAGTTCCTCGTGCTTGGGCATAACCATGATCATGTTTCCATCTATAGAAACAATCTTTCCCTGAAGGTTCATCAATTCTCCCTCGCACACTTCAACGTTATCTCCATTGCTGAAAGAATGCGTTACAGCCGCATCTTCTTTACCAGCCACGCCAGTAACCGGTGCCCCACTCAATTCAATATCAATTCCTTCAGGCGCTTCTTCAAATTTCTCCAATTCGGATAGGGTTGGTTTCACGCCTTCAATCACTATTGCACTTATGTTGAAGTTTTTGTAAAGGAAACCTTTCCGGCTGTATCGGTTTCCTTCAAAGAGCAAATAGTCACCATCGCTGGTGACTTCTCCACCGATGGCGCGAATCGCTTCCGGATCAAACGGTTTCGCGGCTGGCCTTCTCTTCTTTTTACGCTTCAGAGCTTCGGATTCGCTCTGAGCTGTCCGTAAAGCTCCTCGAGGTCTACTGTAGTCAATTCTGGGTAGAAGCTTCAAGTGTACCTGATTCTGTCCTAATTCAACGTAATCTACTTGAGCCAAATCATCTTTGTAGATTCCTCTCTTGAGCCTGACCCACTGCTTTTTCTTTAAACCAGTTTGTTCCTTTACGACTCGCAAAACATCGGTCATTTCCTTGATTGGTACCATCTGTTGTTTCCAGATACCCATTCTCAAGGTACCAACGTTATCGATTGCAGACTTGACATGAGGCTGTTTGTACGCCTCGATGTAGATGTAACCCTTCACATTCTCGGGAGCGACAACTGACTTTATTTGAAGAGGCTCCTCTAGTAAAATTTGACACATGTAAACTTACTGAAGTTGGATAAACGTTTCAAGAAATAAACGTTGAGAAAGTCTTACCGGAAAATTGATATGTCAAAAACTTTCGCATCAGTAAAAGGGCTGTTGCTTTTTCTTCGCCGATGCGGCATTTCACCATCCAGAGATTTGGGTCTTTCACACCAGGAAGTAAAGTTTGTTGAGTGATTTCATCACCCATCTCCTCACCACCATCACCAAAGTGACGTGCAGCCATGGATTCATCGGCATATTTTTTTCGAAGATACTCTTCGATTTCATCTTCTTTTTGGGAACTGTGTCACATAAAAGAATTTATTAGCCTTTCAATAATCTGAACAATTAGCGAAAAACTGTCATATTTTAGACAATTCATGTCTCCTCAAAATGAAGTTTCACTTGAAAGAGCAGACTAAAATTTGTACCCTAGAAACTATGTTTTGGGAATGCTTCCTGAGTATTTTTACCGAATATGAAAAAAATCGTTAGGCCCCCTTCAAAAATAACTTCATAATTATGGGGTTTTTATTAATTTATGTGATTTTTTTCGAATGGAACAAATTACACTGCCCTGCAAAAGTTTGGACTCACCTCTTTTTTAATGACTGATGAAGTTATCTTAATTTTAATTATATCAGAGCTAACCAATTTTTTCTTTAAAGGGTTCAATGCTCTTGAAATTTTGTATAAAATGAGCCCAGGATGAAGCCGATTTGTCTATTTTTTAAGTAGATTTTGAAGAAATAGTGTAAATTTCAATGTGTTCTTAAATGTTCAATAACTTCTGAAATAATTAACATTTTTTAATGTTCTTGGGCTGATTTTAAAGCTATGTTTCCACAGTATCGCAACAGCTTATGAGTATAAGTCTAAAAGAAAATTTAATCACACTGAAAGAGCTTAAAGTTGTAACTAAAAAGTTGGGAAAATTTCAAAACATTATATGTGTAGGCAATTAAAAATAAAAATCGAGGGGGAAACAACTCCTAAACATTCGGTCCAGCAGAGGTGTATTACTACGGATTACCCTGGATTACGTGAAATAATAGTGAATTACTCCGCATAAACTAGATTCACGCGAATTTTTAACTAAAATTGTTTATTTTTTAACAAAAGTGTTAAATTTTCAACAAAATAGTGAATTTGTCAACCAAGAACATTAATGTTCTATCGAAAAAGACGAATGTTTAAAAAAAATAAATCAATTTTCAACTGAAAATGATACATTTTCAGCAAAATAGTTGCATCTTCTAATAAAAAATATCAATATTTCACCAAAAATGAAATAGTTCAATTTTCAGTTCAAAAATAAATATTTAACTGAAAAACAATGATTTTTTAATAAAATAGTTAAATTTTCAAACAAAGTGATGAATTTTCAACTAAGATGAAGAATCTTCAAAGAAAATATTGACTTTTCAACAATACTGTGAAATTTTCTACAAAGTAGATTGATTTTTAACCAAAAGAGACAATTTCTCAACAAAAAATGTAATGCATAATTGATATTGCAGCCTAAGCAAATTTTAATTTAAATAAAAAACCCAGTTGAAGTCAACCAAAAAGACGAATTTTCAACAAAACCTTTCATTTCTTCAAACAAAAAGGATACTTTTCAACAAAATAGTTTTTTTTTCTCGAATAAATTGGTTATTATCCACCAAATCCTGGACTTTTCTAACAAACTAGTCGAATTTTTAACCCAAAAAGACGAATTTTTAGCAAAACCGTTGAACTTTTAAGAAAAAAAAAGACTTTTTCACAAAATTGTTGAATTTTCTTCGAAGTACAATACGTTTTAACCAAAGAATTGAATTTTCCACCGAAAATATATCATTTCAATCGAGAAGATTAGTTTTCTACAAAGTAGATTAATTTTTAACCAAATCATTGAATTTTTAACTAAAAATATAAATTTTCAACCGAGAAGACTAATTTTCTATCAAAAAGACTAAAATAACTGCGAAGATAACTTCTCATCCAAACAATGGAATTTTTAACTAAAAATATAAATTCTCTACCAAAAATTTTGTTTACAAAAATATCGAATATTCAGAAAAATAGTCAATTTTGTAATTAAAGAGATGAATTTTTAACTAAAAATTAAGAATCTTTGACTGGAATAGTTAAATCTAGATTTAAAAAATAAATTTTAAACAAAAAAACAACGAATTTTGAACTAAAACAATTTAAACTAAAAAATTAATTTTTGATAAGTAGCTCGAATATTAACCAACTAGTTTAATTTTCAACCAAAAAGATTAATTTTCCACAAAAAATGACAATTTTTTAACAATATATGAATTTTCAACTAACGTATAAGTTAAATTTTCAGTTAGAAAAGTTAATTTACAACGAATAAAACCGAAGTTTCAACAAAATAATGAATGAATTGAATGTTGAATTTTTCACTAAAAAATATACATTTTCAACCAGAAATGAAATACTTAAAATTTCAATCAGAAAATAAATCTTTTACAAAAAATAGAATATTCAACAAAATAGTCAAATTTGTAATCAAGGAATAAATTTTCAACCAAAATGAAGAATATTTAACTGGAATACTTACATTCTCAATTGAAAGAAAAAAATTTTCAATAAAAAAAAATGATTTTTAACGATATGATTATATTTTCAAGCAAGTAAATGAATTATTGGATCAGATTAGTTGAATTTTTAATAAAAAAAGGCGAATTTTGAACTGAACAATTGAATTTTCAAACAAAAAATGACTCTTGAACAAAATTGTTAAATTCCCTACAAATCAGATTAATTTTTCACAATGAAGTTGAATTTTCAACCAAAATCGGGAATTTTTAACGAGGAAGATTAATTTTCTACTGAAAAAGGCGTTACGCGTTGTGCGGATTACAGTGGATTACTAGTTCGGATAACCGAGCGGTCCAGCGGATTACCAGAGTTGTTTCCCCCTCGATAAAAATAAAATAAATATATATTTTGAGGGACTTTCATAGAAATTTTATGATTATATGTTTCATATATTTTAGAAAAATATTGTTCTTATTACAAAGAATATAGCAATTTTTTCAACTTTTTAGTTACAACTTTAAGCTCTTGCACTGTGATTAAATTCTCTTTTAGACTTATACTCATAAGCTGTTGCGATACTGTGGAAACATAGCTTTAAAATCAGCCCAAGAACATTAAAAAATGTTAATTATTTCAGAAGTTATTGAACATTTAAGAAAACATTGAAATTTACACTATTTCTTCAAAATCTACTTAAAAAATAGACAAATTGGCTTCATCCTAGGCTCATTTTATACAGAATTTTAAGAGCATTGAACCCTTTAAAGAAAATTTTTTTTAGCTCTGACATAATTAAAATTAAGATAACTTAATCAGTCACTAAAAAAGAGGTGAGTCCAAACTTTTGCAGGGCAGTGTATAAGTGAAGTTTTCTCGGATACAAATTTTTAATTACACGTCCAAAAAAAGTGTTCACGTGATTAAAATTGTATGACTTTCTCCTCCATTTTAGATTATAAAAAATGTGTAAAAGACATCAGTCTTGTTAACACTCTACGCTTTTGGTTCATTTTACGTAAAACATCCAAATAGTAAAAAATAGTTCATAAATTCCCGAACAATTTAAAAAAAAGAAGAATGTTCTAGCATTAGTAGTTCTGAAGTGAAATAGATTTTGCAGTAAAGAAAACGTTAAATCTTCTTTTTTTTTAATAATACCTTCTCCCCTATACATCCCACATTAAAGTTGTGTGAGAATGAATTAAAGCAGATTAAATTATCTTTAAAACTAAAAAAAAAATATTGATTCTAGCTCTTGAAGAACACCAGTTATAGCCTCTTATAGCAAGCATGCTACTTGTGGAATTCCTTTTACAAGTTGAATAATTGAATAATTGTAACATTTTTATTTAATTGCAACAACTCAATGGATTTCTCATTCACTGATGCCATGCAAAAACTAATTTATTGTATTATTACATTAGAAACATATAAAGATACAATAAAGGATCCATAGATTTTCTCTAAATGATGATTTTTAAACCTTGACTTCTGATGATTTTCTGTTCCAAGCACAAGCGTTAAAGAAAATAAATGAAAAGTAGTGAAGCAATACATACAAAATAATTTTTAAATGAAAAATGCAATCTATAATGAAGTTCCACAAAAAGAATCCTGCTATAAGAAACTATAACTGATGTTCTGCAAGAGCTAGAATCAATTTTTTTTTCAGTTTTGAAAATAATTTAATCTACTTTAATTAATTCTCATACAACTTTCATGTAGGATGTATAGGGGACAATACATTATTCAAAAAGGAAGATATTTAACGTTTTTTACTGAAAATACTCTTTCAGACGTCATAACTTCAGAACTATTAATTATACAAGTAGAACATTCTGCTTTTTTTAAATTGTTCGGAAATTTATGAACATTTTTTCCGCTTCCTAGAAATATTACGTAAAATGAACCAAAAACGTAGAATTTAACCAAAACTGATGTCTTTTACACATTTTTCAAAATCTAAAAGGCAGGGGAAAGTCAATCAATATTAATCACATGGGCACATTTTTTGGACCCAAAATTTAAAGTTTTTATTAGAGAAAACTTTACTTATTATTTGTTCCGTTCGAAAAAAATCAAATAAATTCATCAAAAAACAACAATTATTGAGTTATTTTAAAAGGGGGCCTAACGATTTTTTTTCATATTCAGTAAAAATACATTCGTTTGCTTAATTAGCTTGATATTTGTAATTTTATATTTCAACTTACTCCCAAAGGTTAGTGCCTCGTCTCCTTCCTTCAATTTCTCGAGCAGTAGGTCCAAGTTCATCAATTTCATTACCCACGATTCCAATTTCCTGAGCACCTTCTTCCCATTCGTCTTCATCTTCGACTTCATCGTCAACCTCCGCCTCGTGAATGATAAAACCACTGCACCTTTCCTTCTTTTTCTTCTTTCTTGGTCGGTCATCGTCTTCATCTTCTTCCTCATCATATTCGCTATCGTCCAAATCTTCTCCTATTAATTCAAGATTGGCTTACAGACTTGAGAGGTATTACAAAGGTATATGACAACAGGCCTCGAACACATTTGAGAAATTCAAAATAGTGTTAACAGTAGCATACATTTGGAAAAAAGTAGGGTATTGCAGGCCTCGGGCTTACTTTAGATTAGAGATCAAAGATAGCATGAATAGTGTCACAAATTTTTAAAAATAGTGTCTATTAGGGTGGTTCTTATTTATACTTGGTGGATTTTTTTTCTCGAATTTCTCTCCTCTCACCCCCCCCCCCCCAGGGGGGGGTTGCCAAAAAAAAAAATCCCCAAGTTGAAGCAAAATCGGTTAATATTTAGGGGTCGCGCAAAGACCATGAAGTTTTCCATTGATTTAACATGGGGAAAAGTCAGCTTTTTGTAAATCTAATATTTAAACCTGATAATATGTTACAAATAATTCCGTATTTTAGTATATTGTTTATAATTTGTCAGAGAATAAGAATTAATCATAAATTTTGAGGTTGAATAATTTTAAGCCACTCTTATGGGTCCCCAAAGAAAATCCCATAAGTGACAAATGTGAATTTTACGTAATATTGCGGTTTATTGACGCTTTTTAACAATTTTTTTACATAAATAATTATTGATCAGTAATTTAAAAATACCCAGTCATTTGTTAACTGATATTAAATTGTTTAAACAATTTGAATTTGTTTAAATATTTGTTTTTTTTAGCTAACTCGCGAAATGAACGTATTTTCTAGACATTATGAGTTATTTTATCAATAATAACAATAAAATAATTTGTTTAAATAATTTTACAATTACTTAAATAATAAAAATTTGTTCAAGCATATATTGTACCTAAAAAAAGCAGGAGAAACATTTTCTCACTAAATTTTCGACAAATTTTAATATTTTAAAGTAATAATTTGTTTATTATGAATACTCGTAGATGTTTAAACAAATTAAAATTTCTGGAACAATTTTTTTGTTTACATTTTTATTGTTACTATTTTTCGAAAGATTGATTAAATTTCAGTTAACAAATGACTGGGTCTTCTTAAATTACTGATTAATGATTATTTATGTGAAAAAAACTTTTCAAAAGCATCAATTAACCGCAATATTACGTAAAATTCAAATTTGTCACTTATGGGGTGTTCTTTGGGGTCGCATAAGAGTGGCTTACAATAATTCAACCTCAAAATTTATGATTGATTCTTATCCTCTGACAAATTATAAACAATATACTAAAACACGGAATTATTTGTAACATATTATCGCGTTTAAATATTAGATTTACAAAAAGCTGATATTTTCCCATGTTAAGTCAATGGGAAACTTCATGATCTTTGCGCGACCCCTAAATATTAACCGATTTTGCTCAAAGGAGGAGATTTTTTTTTTTGTATTCAAACAAAACTGGGGGGTGAGAGCAGAGAAATTCGAAAACTGAAAAATAAGGGCCACCCTAGTGTCTATAAATGATCTATTTCTTTATTTACTTATCGCAGGCTTCGCAGTAATTTCCCTTTTTCCCTTTTTTTCGCTTAAATGCGAATGGAATTAATAGAGCCGAATAAGAAACCATCTTTTTTATATAAAAATTGTATTATTTTGTTCAAAATAAAATTATTTCGTTGAAAATTCAACAATTTTGTTAAAGACATTCTTCTTGGTTGAGCATTTAACCGTCTTGTTCAAAATTCGTCTTTTTGGCATGATAATTCAAGAATTTGATTAAAAATTTCTTTTTTTCTGTACCAACCAATTTGTCTTGATTCAAAATTGAATTTTTCTGTTGAAAATTCATCTTTTTGGTTTGACAATGTATCTCTTTCTGTTGAAATTTCATATTTTGTTGTTAAAAATTGATATGTTTCGGTTGAAAAGTAACTTTTTTGTTTGAAAATTCACATTTTCGGGTAGAAAATCCAACTGTTTTGTAGAAAATTTTTACTTTTGGCTCGAAAATGGAACAATTTGGTAGGAAATTTAACTAATTGGTTCAAAATTAATGTATTTTGTTGAAAATGCGTCTCTTATGGTAGAAAATCAATTGTTTTGGTTTAAAATGGAACTGTTTGGTTGAAAATTCATCTTTATAGATTTAAAATTCAAATCTTTAGTTGAAAGTTGAACTGCTTTCTTAAAAGTTTATTTTTCTGGTTGAAGATTCGTAATTTTAGATGAAAATTTGTTTTTATTTGGTTAAAGATCTTTTTTTTTTAAATGGAAATTTAAATATTTTGTTGAAAATTCATACCTTCGGATTGAAAAGTTAACTGTTTTACAGAAAATGCGTCTTTTTGGCTTAAGAATTCAACAATTTGGTATAAAATTGAACTTTTTTGGTTGAAAATTGATCTGGTTTTGTTTAAGAAATCGAAAATGTATTCAAAGAATTTTAGCAACGAAAATAATATAAACTAAAAATTAATCAGATAAAATTTGGAAAAACATCACATGCATATTGTTCAAAATATTAAGTTAAAAATTTACGTCATTTCATAAACTTCGTCGTTTTTGGTAGCAAATTCAACTATTTCATTAAAAATTTATGAATTTTGTTATTTTATTTTTGTACTTAGTTCATCTTTATCGTAGAAAATTAATCTATTTTGCTGAGAATGTATATATTTGGTTGGAAATTCGTCTTTTCTGGTAGAAAAATAATCTTCTTGGTAGAAAAATTTAACTATTTGGTACTTTGTTGAAAATTCGTCTTTTTCGTTTATATCGAATTGTTTTTTTTTTTAAATTTAACATTACACTCTTTTTAGCTTAAAAATCAACTATTACATTTTTTTTTGGCTTGAAAATTCAACAATTTCGTAGAAAATTCAACTGATTTCTGAAAAATTTATGTAATTTGTTGAGAATACATTTTTCTGGTTGAAAATTTAACTATTTGGTTGAAAATTTTGCTGCTCTGTTAAAAGCTCATCTTTCTGGATTAAAAATTTAACACTTTGAACGGCCCTAATCAGCCATTAGCGAAGAAGTTCAAAAATATTTTTTAAGGAAAAGTGAAAAAACAATGGCATTAGCAGACAATTTTGTGAGAAAATAGTGTCTTTAATCATTTTTTCGAAATAGTAGCAAAATAGTATCATTACTCAAAAAAAGTATCAAATAGTGTGGTGATTCTGTGGTCTGTGATTTCCAAAAAGTTGACCATTTTAGACAATATGATTTTCGAAAACAACCAAACTTCCAAACCGCCGAAAATGTTTTTTTTATTAGTGGTAATCAAAGAAAGTATGTAAATATAAAACTAAGAGATCAATAAATTTATTTGTGATCAATATCAATTTTACAAGCTGCGAAATATCGCGTGGCAGGACATATAAGTATGATAAAACCAAAAATGTCAAAAATCTTTTAAGAAAATATGCAAAACAGATAAAAATAATTTAAAATATCGAAAAAATCACTATTTGCACGATCTATTTGATTTTGACTTCAGTGTTTCAAAATATCCTGTCATTTTATAGTATGATAAATTAATATCAAACGTTTCCGGACAATTTATAAAAAAATAAAATTTTAAAATTAAAATTACTTTTTAACTAAAAAAAAACGAATTTTCCACTAAAATTATGAATCTTTTACCTAAAAAGATGACTTTTCACCAAAAAATGTAATATTTGATATTTCAAGAAAAAAATATTTGAATTTAAAATAAAAAACAGTTGGAGTTAACCAACAAAGACGAATTTTCAACAAAAGACTTTATTTTTAACCAAAAAAATTGATTTTCTACCAAAAAAGACGAATTTTCAAGAAAATACATAAATCAACTAAATACTGTGAAAAATGAATTTAACGTTAATCCAAATTTTATTCGATCAATTTTTAGTTTATATCTTCTCGTTTCTAAATTATTAAAACTAAATAGCTGAATTTTTTTAGCTGAAAAAGATTTAACTAAAAATAGAATAGTTAAATTTTCATTGAGGAGCATTAATTTTCAATTGAAGAAACAACTAATTTTCTACGAAACTCTTTAATTCTGTACCAAATAGGTAAATTGTATACCAAGTTTTCGAATTTTTAAGCCAAATAGACGAAATTTGTATAAAACATTTGAATTTTCAACCCAAGAATATGAATTTTTAACTAAATAGTTAATTTTTCAGTTAAAACATTAATTTTCATCTAAAATTATGAATCCTCAGCCAAAAAAATGAACTTTCAAGAAAGTAGTTCACCTAAAGATTAATTTTCAGCGAAGAATGTAATAGTTGATATTCCAATAAAAAAATATTTTAATTAGAAATAGAAAAACAGTTATATTTAACCAACTCAGGCGAATTTCGAAGAAAATATTTGATTTTTAACCAAGAAAATTAATTTTCTGCCAAAAAAGACGAATTTTCAACAAAATAAATCAATTGTTAACCCTCTTAAAAGTGATGAAATTCCTTAAATCTTGTGAGATAAAGCCCTTTGAAATCTTTTTAAATGCTCTGAAAGGTTTGGAATCTCTTAAAATCTTTGAAATTTTGTAAATACCGAAATCTTACGAACTTATATTTGAAATTCCTGAGATAATTTATATTTTTTTGGAATTTTCTATAATCCGACTAAAAATCTTTGAAATATCATGGAATTCCTCGAAATCTTTTAAAGTACAGTATAATTTTTTAAATTCCTTAAATATTGGGAAATCCCAAACAAAATCTTGAAATCTTCAATATCTTTTAACAGTCATTTGAAAATGTTTAAATCTATAAAATCTGAAACCCCATAAATCTCATGAAATTCGTAGACATCACAAGAAATCCCTTTAATTTAATGCAACTTCATTTAATCCCTAAAGTTGTCTAGAAATTGTTTTAAATTCCTTGAAACCCTTTAACATCTTTGAAATCCTTTGATCCTGAAAATGTTTGAAAACTTTAAAAATTTCTGAAATCAGATGAAACTTCTTGAAATCTATTTAAGATTCCTTGAAATATCTGCGAAATTCGCTGAAATCCCTTAGAATCTCATGAAAATTTACAAAATCTTTTTCAACATTTTAAAATCTATGAAATCTCTTGAAATCGGTTGAAATTTCGAAATTTGAGATGGCAGATAATATATCATTATTTAGCCAACCTGGCGAAGAAGTTTGATAATGTATTCAAAGGCAAAATGAAAAAATAGTTGCGTTACCGAGGAATTTGAGAAGATGTAATTAAAAAATTAGCGTTATTTTTTCAAAATGACTATTTTCAAAAGGACTATTTTGTTGAAAATTCAACTGATTGGTTGTAAATTAACTTTTTTGTTGAAAATTGATATTCTCGGGTTGAAAATTCAACAATGTGGTACAAAATTAAAATTTTTTGTGGAAAACTAGTTTTTTGTTCATTGAAAATTAATTCTCCTCAATGAAAACGTAACTACTCCATTTTTTGGTTACAAATTAATCTTTTTTATTTAAAAAATCTTGGTTTAAAATTCAACTATTTGCTTAAAAATGGTATGTATTTTGTTAAAACTTCTTCTGTTTGGGTAGAAAATGAATTTTCTTTGTTAAAAATTAATCTTTTTGGTCGAAAATTTAAGTATTTGGTTCAAAATTCAACTGTTTTGTTGAAAGCTCACGTTTTTGGCTTAAAAATTCAACATTTTTGATGAAATTTGTTTTCTTTATTGACTGAAAAATCTTTCCTGGTTGAAAATTTTATTCTTTTGAACTGAAAATAGTGTCTTCAGTGTTACTGTTTAAAAACAGAAGCAAAATAGTTGGATCGTTAAAAAAAAGGGTCAAAAAGTGTTACTAGTGGTCTGGGTCCGAGCTCCGTTACACAATTCGATTAGAAAAAATATATTTTACCCTCTGGTTCTTCCTCAGGCTCTACATCTTCTTCTGACCTTGCTTCTTCAGCTTCCGCAACAGATCTTCAAAAAAATATCCATAAAACATGCAATTTTTTGGCAATTTAAGTACTCGCTTTTAGTATAACTTACGGTGATCTGGATCGAGAACGGGAACGAGAACGAGAATGGGAACGAGAACGGGAACCAGATTTCGATTTCGACCTTGATCTTGAATGACTCCTAGATCGCGATCTTGAAGGACTCCTAGATCGCGATCTTGAACGGCTTCTAGATCGTGATCTTGACACTGATCTCGACCTCGTTGGGGACCTTGATTTCGATCTAGATCTAGATTTGGACCTTGATCGAGACCTGGAAACACTCTTCGCGGAGCGATTTTCTACTTCGCTATCGCTCTGGATAACTGGGCGGCGACCACCCCGCTCGCTCTCGTTATCCGAAAAATTACTTCCTTCTGAATCCGACATGGCTTAGCCAGGAGGGAAAAGTATTTTCCGAAAGTCTGCAAAATAAAGCAAGGTATCTACAAGAGAATCGGAATGGTATATTTCATTATTTTTTAACATTCCACAGCAGTATAGGTATGAATATTATTATTAAAGAATAATAATGAGTAAAAACGGTCACTACTAAAAAACGTAAAAACGGCAAAACTTCATTTTCGAAATTACCTGATTTTTCCCTGACTAATTTTTCACATTCCGTGAAATTCACATTTAAAGACCAAAATTCTAATCTTGTAACATTTTTAATACAGAATCTTTTATAGATGAAATGAAACAATTTTTCATTTAAATTATTTATTTTTAATTTATTGTTCTCAGGGCTGCCACAGCCTAATTTACTTGAAAAAAGTGACCTATGTGAACCTAAAAAGTAACTAAAAGTGAATAAATTTCATTAATAATGTCACTGATGTTCTTTTGAATTCATAATAATTTAAAAGAATTCATGAAAATTTAATGTGAATTAAAAAAAATCAAGTGAATTATAAACAATTAAAAAAAATAAAAAACTTTAGTGAATTCAGGCAGTTGGCAGTATAGAAAAAATCAAATGAATTAAACAAATTAGATGAAATACCTACAAATTCAAGGTGAGTTAAAAATACTTTAAGATCAATTAAACAGAAACGAAACAGAAATCCATGGACTTGTGTAGAATTAAGTGAATTAATAAGAATTAAAGTAAATGAAAAAAATTCCAAAGAATTTAAAAGAATTCAAAAGTATTTAAAAGAATTCAGGATGAATTAATGAGAATTCGAAGTGAATTCTCAATAAATCCAAACGAATTGCACACAATATTTGAAAATGTCTTCAAATCCTTGAAACCCTACGAAATCCTACCTTGAGAACTTGAAACATACTTTAAAATCATTGATACCTCGGAAATCTTATAAAATCTCTTTGAATCATTTACAACATTTTAAAACATTATAGGTCCCGTAAAATCGTTCCATATCTTCCGAAATTATAGGAAATTATTTAAAAAAGCATGGCAATTATTTTAAATCCCTTAAAGCCATTAAATCCCTTGAAGTCTTTTAAAGCTCCTCTCAATTTCTTGGAATTTTTAAAAATACTCTAAAATATTTCAAATCCATTGAAATAGTTCGAAATTCCTTACAACTTTTTAAACCTCTTGAAAATATCTTCCAATTTTTAAAAATACCTCAAAAGGTTCAAGATCCTTGGGATCACATCAAATTATTAAAATCGATTAAAAATACCTTAAAATCATTAAAGTCCTTGGAAATTTTTTATAATCTCATGAAAATGCATTAAAATCTATTAAAAAATACCCTAAAATATTTTAAATCCTATGAAATCCCATTAAATTTCTGAAATCAACTGAAAATTCCTTAAAATCTTTTAAAATACTCTAAAATATTTGAACTTCTTAAAAATGATTTAAAATCCCTTCACATATTTTAAAGTTCTTGAAAATACCTTAAATTTTGTAAAATATCCTAAAACCTTTAAAATCCTTGGGATCACTTCAGATTATTAAAATCTATTCAAAATCCTTGGAATTTTTGAAAATATCCTAAAGTCTTCGGAATTATTTGAAATTACTTCAAATTATTGAAATCAATTGAAAATTCCTTGAAAAATTTTAAAATATCGTAAAATCTTTCAAATCCTTTGAAATACCTTGCAAATTTTCAAAGCTCCTGAAAATTCCTTGGAATTTAAAAAAATAGACTTAAATATTTCAAATCCCTTGGAATCTTTTAAAATACCCTAAACTATTTCAAATCCTTTGAACTCCCATTAAATTACTGAAAGATATTCCAAATTCCTTAGAATATTTTAAAATACATTAAAATATTCCAAATCCTTTGAAATACCTTGCAAATGTTTGCAGTTCCTGAAAATTCCTTGGAATTTTTAAAAATACCCTAAAGTCTTTCGAATCCTTCAAAATCTCTTGAAATTATTGAAATCTGTTAAGAATTCCTTGCAGTTTTTTAAAATACCCTAAAATATTTTAAACCTTTTAAAATTCCATTAAATTACTGAATCAGTTGAAAATTCCTGGGATCTTTTAAAATGTCCTAAAATATTTGTAATCCTTTAATATATTTTGAAATCCCTGGACATTTATTAAAGCTCTTAAAAATGTATTAGAGCTTTTAAAAATACCGTAAAATATTTCAAATCCTTTGAAATGCCTTGAAACATTTTAAACCTCTAGAAAATACCCCAAAATCTTACAACCCCTTGGGATCGCTTCAAATTATTAAAAATACCCAAAAATATTTTATATCCTTTGAAATTGTTTGAATTACCCTAAAAAAATGTTAAAGCTCTTCGAAATTCCTTGGAATTTAAAAAGATATCCTCAAATCTTTAAACTTATTTGAAATCACTTCAAATTATTGACATAAATTAAAAATTCCTTGGAATCTTTTTAAATACCCTAAAATATTTCAAATTCTTTGAAATCCCTTGAAATTATTGAAATCGATTATAAATTCCTTTTAGTCTTTTAAAATACCATAAAATATTAAAGAAATTTTGAAATGCCATTAAATTACTGAATCAGTCGAAAATTTCCTGGTATCTATTAAAATATCCTAAAATATTTTAAATCTTATTAAATTCAATTTATTCAGAAAAATATTCTATTCAAAATAAATAAAATATTAAAAATATTTTAAATCCTTCAAAATCTTTGGAAGATGTTTAAAGCTCTTAAAAATGTATTGGAGTTTTTAAAAATACCCTAAAATATTTCAAATTCTTTGAAATCCCTTGAAATTATTGAAATATATTAAAAATTCATTTTAGTATTTTAAAATAACATATAAAATATTTAAAAAATTTTGAAATCCCATTAAATTACTGAATCAGTTGAACATTTCCTGGTATCTATTAAAATATCCTAAAATATTTTAAATCTTATTAAATTCAATTTATTCAGAAAAATATTCTATTAAAAATAAATAAAATATTTTTAATATTTTAAATCCTTCAAAATCTTTGGAAATTTTTTAAAGCTCTTGAAAATGTATTCGAGTTATTTTAAATATACCAAAATCTTTAAAATTCTTCTGATCGCATCAAATTATTAAAATCTATTAAAAATACCCTAAAATATTTAAAATTCTTTGAAATTATTGAAATCGATTATAAATTCCTTTTAGACTTTTGAAATACCCTAAAATATTTTTAATCTTTTGAAATCCCATTAAATTATTGAATCAGTTAAAAATTCCCTGGGATATTTTAAGATATCCTAAAATATTTTAAATCCTTCAAAATCTTTGGAAATTTTTAAAGCTCTTGAAAACGTATTCAAGTTCTTAAAAATACCCTAAAATATTCAAAATCCTTTGAAATCCCTTAACACTTTTTAAACCTCTAGAAAATACCTTCAAATTTTTTTTAAATATCCCAAAATCTTTAAAATTATTTGAAATACCTTAAAATTTTATAAAGCTCTTAAAAATTCCTTAGAATTAAAAAAAAAATCCTAATATCTTTAAACTTATTTGAAATCATTTCAAATTATTAAAATAAATTTAAAATTCCTTGGAATCTTTTATAAAATATCCTAAAATATTTCAAATCTTTTGAAATCCCACTAAATTACTGAACCAGTTGAAAATTCCCTGGAATCTTTTAAAAAGCCCTAAAATGATACCTCAAATACTGCAGAAGCTACTGTTGCATCATAAAACAGCACTTATAATAGTGTATCAAACTCTTTTACGGTAAAAGTAAAAAAACTGAGCAAGATTGCAGAGGAAAATTAAGATAAACATTAATCTCTTTAAGGTTATGTTGAGATTCTGAATATCTTAGAAATGTATAAATACTTCCGTAAATTTCGGATTCGTAATTAGATATTCAGAATAATGATTCGATTTTACGTAAATGCCTAAGTAAATTTAAATCATTTAACAGCTGCTTGGTATGAAAAGCTTGGCAATCTGTCAACATAATTTGATTAGGATACATACCTATAACTTCGTCTAACGGGAACTTCTCGATATAGCATTGAATAATATGATATTTGACGCAAACTCGGAAAATTAGAAAGGAACCTAATTTTAAAAACAGGTTTTCAATAATTCCAGATGGAAATAGTAAACTCCAATTTCAATGACAAACAAAAAAACGAAAAATTTACAACAAAATCTGAGTCGAAAAATGTTGTATTACGAGCACATCACCAGAAATTGTTGGTAAGTATCACAAGTCGGGATAAAATTCCCGAAATTATAAAAAAAAACATGGTCATTACGTATACGTAAAAAATTCAGTTTTATTGTTTGAATTTTGTAAATACCTATAAGCCCATAATGCATATCTTATCCTCATACGGCTGTTTCATTTCGCACTTTCACAGTTTCACAATAATCACTACCCATGCTAAAAAAGTTAACCGCATGTGCGTAATGATATGATACAACCCTGCAAAAAACATCGGAACGAAAAGTATTAAAAAACGTATTGCATTTTGAATAGGAAATTATTGCAACATAATTTTCTTTTAGTAATTCGAGAAAAAAAAACACAAAAATGTTTAATACTTACGTTCCTTTCAAAACAGTCCCAAATATATTTAAATATTTCATAAATATTATGCTTGCTTCGCGATTCCTCGTTATCTGGAATTTTTCATCAAATGGATCAAAATAATGAAGCCGGTTCCTTTTTGGCATCATTTTGTCCGTCCAAATAAAAAAAAACAGCTAATCTTTTCTTTATGAAAAGGTAAAGGGATAAGAAATCTAGATTTGGCATATAAACTTCGTATTTATACCTATATTTAAATCTCTTACACTTTTCGTCAAATTCAGCCTCTCTTGAGAGTCTTGATATAATTATCAATAAACAAAAATACCCTAGTCAATATTTCTCTATTCGAAATAGAAATCATAACGGCAATACTAGTATGAGAAAAATAAATACTGAAGTTTGAAGTTACGAAATGGAATATAAATTGAAAGCCTAAGAAGTTTAGGGTTTCATTTTACAGAGGAATCGTAGCTGTAACATCTTCACTTCTTCGTTGTTTATTTTCACAACTCCCTCCTGGTTATCGATTGATAGCAGAACTCCGACTGACTCTCGATCCTCTCCTAAAATAACTTTAACATGGTCGTTTCGCTTTGGAACGACAGGTTCTAGCTGATCGCATTCTATATTCACGGTACGGTCCTCGTCCGGCAAAAAGATGGCACACATACCGCCCTGAAAAAGAATAAATCGTGTTAGGGTGTAAACAGGGCGTCTAGCGAAATTTCATTTTTAAATTCCCGGACCGAAATTAACGTTTCCCCCGTTTTCTCTTGTGATATATGTGCAGGTATCAGACTCACCATACTATTGACACTTTTTTTTAAAGCGATGACACTATTTTCCTACTATTTCGAAAAAATGGCACTAAAGACACTATTTTCCAACCCAAAAGACAAATTTTCAACAAAGAAAGTTTTTTCAGGCAATAAAGAAAAAAATGTCATAAAAATGTTAAATTTTCAAGTTAAAAACATGAGCTTTCCACAAACAGTTGAATATCCAACCAAATAGTTAAATTTTCAATCAAAAATATGAATTTTCAACAAAGAAGATTAATTATCTCAAAAAAAAGGAATGTTCATCAAAATACATGAATTTTTTAACCAAATAGTTGAATTTTCAACCAAGAAGACTAATTTTATAGGGAAAAAAATTTTTTTTTTAACAAATTACATAAATTTTTAATTAAATACTTTTAACAATGGATGTTATGTTAGTTCAAATTTGATTTGATTAATTTTTAGTTTACATTTTTTTCGTTTATAAATTTTTTAACCTAAATAGTTAAATTTTTAAATAAAACAAGACAAATTTTTAACCAAAAATGGAGTAGTAAAATTTTGATTGAGCACAATTAATTTTCAATAAAAAAAACTAATATTGTACACAATAGGTTAACTTTGTACCAAATTGTTGAATTCCAGATGGACGAATTTTTTATAAAAAAGTTAAATTTGCAACCCAAGAATATGAGTTTTCAATTGAAACTTCAATTGCAACCAAACATTTAAATTTACTACCGAATTAAAAGAATTTTTAATCCAAAAAGATGCATTTTCCACAAAAAGGATAAACTTTCAATGAAAAAAGAGTTGAATTTTTTACCAAAAAAGATTTTGCAGTAAAGGAAAAAAATGCAATCAAACTGTTGAAATTTCAAGCCTAAAAGGGGAACTCACTACAAAACAGTTGAATTTTCAACCCAAAAATATACATTTTCAACTAAAAATTTTTATTTCAACATGATTAATAATTAATTAATAATATTATTAATGAATTTCAAATCCAAAAATATGATTTTTCAACAAAAAACTTCATTTTCAGCAAATCAGTTGAATTTTCAACAAGATACTTGAATTTTTAGTTCAAAAATAATAGTTGTTAACATATTAAAAAACAAAACAATTTTCAACTCAAGTTATAAATCTTCAAACAAAAAAATGAGCTTTTAAGAAAGTAGTTCAACTTTCAACCAAGGAGTTGAATATTCAACCTTAAACGATAAATTTTCAACAAAAAATGTAATAGTTTAAACATATTTCAATAAAAAAAGATTTTAGTTGAAAATTAAAAGAGCTGAATTCAACCAACAAAAACGAATTGTCATCAAAACACTTGCGTTTTCAACGAAAAAATTTATTTTCTACGAAAAAAGACAACATTTCAACAAAATACATAACTTTTCAACCCCATAGTTAAATTTTCAACTAAATTGTTGAATTTACAACCAACCAGTTGAATTTTCTGCAAAATAGTTAAGTTTGCAGTTTCAGAAATTACATTTTTACAAAAAAAAAAAGATTTTTCCACTAACTAAAATCATGAATCTTCAAACAAAAAAATGAACTTTTAAGAAGAAAGTAGTTCAACTTTCAACCGGGGTGTGGCATTTCCAACTTAAAAGTAGAATTGTCAACAAAAAATGTATTTGACATTTCAAAAAAACAAAATATTTTAGTTTAAAATAAAAAACAGTTGAACTTAACCAACAAAGATGAGTTTTCAACAAATTAGAAAATTAGATAAATTTTTAACTGAATACTTTGAACAATGGATGTGATGTTAGTCCAAATTTTATTTGATTAATTCTTAGTTTATATTTTTTTTTCTAATTTTTCTGAAGTCAATAGTTGAATTTTTAAATAAAAATGTTGTAGTTAAATTTCCACTGAGACTTAACTTTCAATTGAAAAAAAAAAATAATTTTCTACAAAGTAGTTTAATTTTGTACCAAATTGTTGAATTTTCAAGCCAAAAAGAGGAATTTTCTATCAAACAATTCAATTTTTAACAACAAAAAAACAATGAATTTTCATATAAAATTATGAATCTAACCAAAAAATGAACTGTTGAGAAAGTAGTTCAACTATCAACCAACAAGTAAAAATTTAACGTAAAAAGATTAATTTTCAACAAAAAATGTAATAGTTGATATTTTAACAAAACAAAAAAAAAGATTTTAATGAAAAGTAAAAAATAATTAGATTTAACCAACAAAGACGAATTTTCAACAAAATACATACATTTTTACCCCAGTAGTTATATTATCTACCAAATTGTTGAATTTTCGAGTCAAATGTAATTTTATTTCGAAAAAGATTTATTTGGAACCAGGTAGTAGCATTTTTATTTACTACAAGTTTCTACAGAAAGATATGAATTTTCAAACCAAAAAGATGAATGTTCAACAAAATAGTTGAAGTTTCAATACAAAAAATTTTTTAGCCAAGAAAAAAAAATCAATCAAATTGTTGAATTTTGAAGCCAAAAAGACGAATTTTCAACAAAAAAGTACAACGTTTTAACAAAATTGTTGAATTTTTAACGAAATTATTCCATGTTGAGCCAAATAATAAAATTTCTACGCAAAAAAGATAAATTCTTAATGATAAATTTAATATTGGAATTTAAGGGGAAAATGAGAAAAAGGGAAAAGCTTGCGATAAATAGGAATTTTTATAATTTATAGACTAAAGAATAACATTTTAAATAAACATTAAAGTTCATTTTTAATACTTGAAAAATTTTATGATACTATTTTGACACTTAAAAAAAATTTTTAGCACTATTTACACTATTTTCGATCTCTAAAGTGAGCTCGAGGCCTGTACGTGTCTCCATTTCGGATCTTAGCAGAATCCAAGGAGATGGCTGTTTTTAAAAATATTTGTTTCATTTTATTTGTGTTCTTAAACCTGTAAAAAAATGTTTAATATGAAATATCTACACTCAGAAAAATATATTTTTTGATATATAATATTAAAGAAACTGTTTCATTAAAACAACTTTTTTTTATTTAACCAAAAATAACTTCAAAATGAAGAAAATGATTTTAAATTTAAGAAAAAAATTTTATTGGAATGAAAACCATTTCTTTTAACTCAAAATTATAATTCTTTACTAAAATTCCCTCGCCTAAAGTAGAATTATAATTCTTTTCGGAAATTCCCTGTTCCAAGTCAGGATAATTTTAATTATTTACCTGAAAATTGCTTATATTTCTTTTATTTATTCCCTGCCCCGACTCAGAAATATAATTCTTTTTAAAAAATTTCCTATTCTAAGTGAGAATTATGATTTTTTCTCAAATTCCTGTTCCACCAGAAATCCCCTTTTCCAAGTGTCACAATTACAATATTTCAAAAAATCTCCTGTTCTAAGTCCGAATGATATTTATTTGCAACATTTTCTATTATATGCAATTCATAAATATAGTAACTCCCTTTTCCTAACATTTGGAAGAGGAAAATTTCAAATTCTGGCAGATTTTTAGTTAAAAAAAAAAGAATTTTGAAATTCAAACAAATCCTGAGTTGGAACATGGAATTTTTAAAAACTGACGAACTCTGAATTGGAACAGATTTTTTTTGTAAATACCCTTTTTATAAATCAGGATTAAAATTATTTTCGGAATTTTCCCATTCCACGTAAAAAATTAGCTGCTTCAAGATAAAATTATAATTCTTTACAAAATTCCCTGTTCCGGAACCAAAATATTAATTCTTTATGGGAGGTTTTGGTATATTTCATTTATTCATTACCCGAACAAACTCAAGTTATAATTCTTTTAGAAAATTCCCTATACCAAGTCACAACTGAATTCATTTCAAAAATTCCCTGTTTCCAGTCAGAATTCTATTTATTGACAAAATTTTCTATTATAATTCAGAATTATAGTAAGTCCCTTTTTTAAAAATTTGGAAGAGAGTTTTAAATTGTGACGAATTGTAGGTTTCAAACAAGGACTTTAAATTCCTTTCTGCAAAATCAGAATTAAGATTCTTTTCCAAAATTCCCGTTCCATCTCAAAAATTCTCTTTTCCTAGTCAAATTATAATTCTTTACAGAAGGTCTCTGTCCTAAGGTAAAAATTATAATTCTTAACGAAATCACCTGTTCTAAAGTGAACCTAAAATAAAATTGCAATTCTTTACGCAAATTCCTAGTTCTAATACAGAATTATGATTCTTTTAGAAAATTCCCTGTCCCAAAGTTAAAGTTCTAATTCTTTGCGGAAATTACCTAAACAAGTCAAAATTATAATTCTTTACGAAATTCTTGGTTCAAAAGTAAAAATTATAATTCATTACGGGAATTGCCTGTCCCAATTATCAAAATGATATTTCTTTACTGAAATTCCCTGTCCCAAACTTAAGATTATAATCCTTTACTAAAATTCCCTGCCCCAAAGTAAAACTTATAATTCTTCACGAAAAATCCCTATTCTAGTTCAAGATCATTGTCATTGTTTACGTGATTTTTTAAATACTGTTTAAATTTATTTCCTATCCCAACTCTGAATTATAAATCTTTAATAAAAATCCCTATTCTAAGTGGGAATTATGATTCGTTCACAAATTCTCTGTTCCAACTTGAACTAGAGTAATAAAGCATATGAAACCACTTTTATTTTGCATATTAGTACATTCGAGGGAAAAATTCCGATCACTTAATCACATTCCCGGTATTTTTCCGGTGTACGAAATTCCCGGTTAGATAAACACCATGGTAAAGTACTAAAATAATGATTAACACATTATAATAGGTGCCACTAAAAATCTCCAGTCATTTTTTCAAAATTTCATGACTTTTCAAAGTCATCAAGGTCTTGCAGCAACCCTGTGACTCAAAGACATCGAAGGAGTCACTACAATAGAAAATTAGGTGTAAAACTTACCGAAATTCCTCTAATAATCCCATTTTGCCCAGCAAGACCAAAATCTGGATGGGTGTCGCGAATTCGAATCTCAATGTCAGTGGTACACCACTCTGAACCCATCAATCCAGACCCTCCCATATCTATACCGGATCCAGGAGTGTGGGGATTGTATGGACTTCCCGCTACACCTAAAATGAAATAAAATATAGATATTATTTCAATTTTTAATATTTGGCATTCGAACCGTTTAGATTTGAAGAAATCCTATTCATAATAAATCATTAAATTTTAAGACCACCTAATCATCCGTAACTTCAAGATTTTGTATTTCACATGTCAAGCGGGGAAAGCTAAATAGTGCTAAGTCCACTTTTAGACAGAAATAAGTTTATTTCATAAATCATACTTTCTCGCTTTTTTACACCTTTTTCAGTGAGAAAATGAGGTTTTTGCAATTCTGTATCCTAAAATTTAGTATTTGAAAGCAGTAAAATACTTGCAAATTTCAAAGAATTTAGATTATGTAAATGAATGAAGTATACTAAACATTCAATTTTTTAATTGGAAATATTATAACAAATTAATAATAAAATATTATGATATAAATATTATATTATAACAATATTATATTAAATTGAAACAAAATATTTATAAATTATAACAAATAACAGTAAATAAAAAAGGAACATTTGTAGAATTTGGACAATATTTTTTAAACAATTGAAAATATTATTTTTCAACACAATGAATATTAAAATGATCCATCCAGCCACACAAAAAATATTCAAACGGTTGTAAATAATTCTGAAAAGGTTCTTTGCCTCTCCTGTAACTGGACTTGGCATCTTTTAGCATTCCCCGCTTCATATGTCGAATTTTTGTTGCGACAATAATAAACTCTTAGAGATTAGGTAAATAGTATAAAAAGATTTTACTTACGCTTATTTTACGATTATTTACAAACTATATTTAAATCAGGGTGTCTAGCGATTCCTTGAACAAAATTTAAGTTTTTTTTCCCAGGTACTTTTGTATTTTATTAAGGTACTTACTATTATTACGGAATTTTCCGTAACGTTAGCCCTGAACGAACTGAAGAAGGATAGTCTTACGGAAAATTCCGTGAGGGTGGACAATTCGTTCTATTAAACACGTCAGTAACATAAATAACTTACAAATTTTAGGTAATTAATTTTGAAATCTTTGTGAGATATTTTGAAATTTTTGTGAGATATTTTGAAATCATTGTGAGATATTTTATATCGCTGAAAACCTCAAAAATCTTTCAAAAACCTTTTGAAAACGTTTAAAATCCTGAAATCTCTGAAATCTTCTCACACATTTTAAAACCTTTTGAAATATTTGAAATATTTGAAATATTTGTGAAATTTTTTGAAATCTGATGTACAGAGCATTTGTTAAATCTTTTGAATCTTTGTGAAATCTTTAAAATATTTTTGAGATCATTTAAATCTTTGCGAAGTTTTATGAAATCTTCAAAAATCTTTTGAAATCGTTTGAAATTTGTGGAATCTTTGAAATCTGATGTACAACGCAATTTATGAAATCATTTGAATATGTGTGAAATCATTCAAATCTCTTTGTGAAATCCTTAGAATCTCTGTGAAAATTTTTTGAATTTTCTCAAATTTTTTGAAACTTTTCAGAAATTTTCTGAAATCGTTTGAAACCTTTAAAAATCTTCAAAAAACCTTTTGAAATCGTTTAAAATGTTTGGAATCATTGAAATCTGATGTACAACGCATTTGCGAAATCTTTGTAATCTTTGCCAAATCTTTTACAATCTTTTGAGATCTTTTGAAACCTTTTGAAATGTTTGGAATCTTTGAAATCTGATGTACAACGCATTTGTAAAATCTTTGAAATCCTTGCAATCTCTGTGAATTTTTTGAAACCTTTTGAAATTTTTGGAATCTTTGAAATCTAATGTAAAAGGCATTTGTGAAATCTTTGAAATCCTTGAAATCTTTGTGAATTCTTTTAAAACCGTTTAAAGTATTTTAAACCTGATGTAAACGCCTTTGTGAAATCTTTTAAATGATGAAATGTTTGTAAGATCTTTGAAATCTTAGTGAAATCTTTTGAAATCGTGTACAATCTATTGAAAATTGAAAAAATCTTTGCCATCTTTTTGAAATATTTGAAATCTAATGTACATGCCTTTGTGAAATCGTTATAAAAATCAATGTGAAAACTTTGAAAACTTTTGAAAGCTTTGACATTTTTATCATTTGTAAGTTGATTCTCACAAAATATATATACTTTAACATTCTCTACCATATTTTAAATATATTTTTAAATATAAAAATACTAAATGATTATAAATCTGATGTTCAAAATACTACAAGGCAAAATTAACTGTCCATTTCTACTTAGTAGACTTCATTTCCGAGTGCCTCAGTTTGATACAGGATCTGAACAGCCTTTCTACATTAAAACTGATAAGGCAGATAGGTACTGCTTACAATTATCTATCGCATGATATGTGTGGGTTGATGAATCATTTGGGCGATACTCACACTGATTCAATAGATTTGTTTAACTCAACGATCAGTAAATTCAAAGCAGTTGCAAACAAAATTTGTCCAAAATAGACAGTAAAATCAGAATAAATACTGTATGTACTCAGACTCTATGAATTTGAAAAGCAATATTTAGGCATCTAATATACTTATAGTCATTGTTGATAATAAAGTCACGACCTTGTAGTATATGTATATACTTATAGGCATATATATTAATATAAAAAGAAACCCTAATAAATGTAAAAATTGTTGGAATTTCAATCAATATGAATACGAACATATTATAAAAATACTAAGACTAAAAGATTTAAATTATTTGCCGGATTTTAACCAAATAAATGCTTTGTAAGTAAAGAATTAAAAAAATCAAATTCAAGGTGCTCATGAAAAATTCAAGGAGATTTCCAGGTTTTCAAGGTCGGTAGACACCCTGTGTAAATAGTGGTGTACAAAGGATCTTACCAGGAGTCATTGGACTGTATCCGGCAGGTGAGGGAGTAGCAAAAGGTCCATGAGGACTGGCAGAGTAGCCAGTTCCCGACGGAGATGGTGTTGCCACGTAGCCCGTTGGACTTGGACTCGCTGTGGCGCTTCCAGCTGGGCTCGGAGTTGACTGATAAGGCCCATAACTCTGCTCGGATCCGTACATCGTTCCTGGAGTTTGAGGCGTGAAGGGTCCACCAGTGGCTGGATATCCAGGAGCATATCCAGGTGATCGACCGCCCTCCATACTGTAGCTATCAAAGTCATTTGTTCTAGCTGGCGTGTTAGTAACTGTGGGATCCCAAGCCCCGGACTGTCCGGGTGTTCGAGATCCATCGTGCGACGGTGTCATCGAACCGTAATGAGGCGTACGAGAACCAGCTGTAAAAAAAAGGATCATATTCATCATATTTAGCATATTCATTTGCTGTTTAACTCATTACAGACTTCACACCTTAAAATGATCTCAAAATAGGAGAAATAGGGTGATTTTTCACGGGAATAGGGGAATAATAGAGGAATACATTCTTTTGAATAAAACTGATGTAGGCAGTATATAGAATTCAATGTAAAAACACTTTAAATTCATAATATCTCAATTTGAAATATATTTCATTTTCAAGAAAAGAGTTGAATTTTCAACTAAAAAAAAATGTTTACCAAAAAAGATGGATTTTTAACAAAAAAATTAAGTTTTCAAGCTAAAAATTGTAATGCTTTAGGAAAACGTTGACTTTAAAACCCGCAAATATTAATTTTCCAAAAAAAATTTCAGTTTTAACCAAGAAAGATGAATTATCAACCAAATAGTTGAATTTTCAAAAACAAAATTATTTTTTAATGAAATAGTTGAACTTTCAAGCAAAAGAAATAACATTTTTAACAAAATAATTGAATTTGTAACCGAATAGTTGAATTATCAAACAAGAAAGATAAAATTTCAACCAAGTAGTCGAATTAAAAAAAGGAATAAGCAATTACGAAAAATAGTTGCATCTTCAACTAAATAGTTGAATTTTTATTTTATTTATTTTATTTTAATTTATTTACCAAAAAAGATCAATTTTCAGTCCACAAAGGATACATTATCAAGAAAAAAATATAAGAGCTGATATTTCAACCAAAAAAGATTTTAATTTTAAATAAAAAACAGTTGGATTCAACGAAAAAAGACTACTTTTCAATCAAATACACGAATTTGTCACCAAATTGAATTATCAAGAAAAAAAAAATTTCAACCCAAAAGAAAAAACGAATTTTCAACAAAATAGTAGTTAGATTTTCAACTAAAGAGATGAATCTAAAACGAAACAAAAATTAATTTTCAATGAAAAAAGATTAATTTTCAACGAACAATATCATTGCTGAAATTTCAATTAAAAAAGATTTTAGTTTGTCAAAAACAGATGAATTCAACCAAAAACGAAGAATTTTCAACAAAATAGTCCAATTTTCAACTGAAGATTAATTTTCTAACAAAAAACGTATTTTCAACAAAATATATGAATTTTCAGCCAGATCGTTGAATTTTCTACTAGAAAAGATCAATGTTCAAGCAAAAATAAAACAGTTGATTTTTTAACGAAAAAGATCAATTTTCAGCAAAAAAAATAAAAAGAGAAAGAAACAAAAAACGAATCTTCAGCCAAAAAACAATGAATTTTCAAATACTAGTTGATATTTATACCAAAAAATGATTTTAATTTGAAATCAAAACCAGTTGAATTTATACAAAAAGGCGATTTTTCAATATAATAGTTGAATTTTCAATTTCACAAATTAATTTTCAACCAAAAAAAAACGTGTTTTGAACAAAATAGTTGAATTTTTAACTAAAGAGATGAGTCTTCAATGAAAAAAAATGAATTTTCAACACAGCAGCTCAAGCTTCAACCAATTACTTGAATAGTCAACCAAAACATATTTTCTGTCAAAAGAGATGAATTTTCAACAAAAAAGTTGAATTTTCAAGCTAAAAAGACGATTTTTTTTAGAAAACCATGGACTTTGAAATCCGAAAAGATGAGTTTTATAACAAAAATGTTAATTTTCAACATTATAGTCGATATTTTAAGCAAATAGTTAAATTTTTTAGCTAAAAAGACGAATTTTCTGAAGTCAGTTCAATTTACAACAAAAAAGTTGATTTTTAACGAAGAAAGATGACTTCTCTACCGAAAACGATGAATTTTCTATCCAAAAAAACATATGTTCAATAAAAAAGTTGAACTTCTGACAAAAAACGACGAGTTTTTATGAAAATAGTTGAATTTTCAACAAAATAAAATTTTGAAAAAATAGTTGAATTTTGAACCAAATACTTTAATTTTATACCTACAAAAATGAATTTTCAACTAAAAACTATTCAACTTTCAACCAAATATTTGAATTTTCCAGCACAAAAGATGAATTTTGCAGAAGAAAATTTCATTTATAATAAAAAAGTTCATTTTTTACAAAAAAAGGCGTATTTTCAATCAAGAAAGATAACTTTTCTATAAGAAAAAAATTACTTTTGAAAAAAATGGTTGAATTGTCAATAAATAATGAAATTTTCAACGGAACAGTAGAATTGTTTACCAAAAGAGATGAGTCCGGAACCAAAAATATAACAGTAGACATTTCAACCACAATGAATCAACTTTCAACCAAAAATATTCGGACTTTCTTATTGGATTCAGTGAATTGAATAGTTTGCATTTAAGCGAAAAAACGAAAAAAAAGGGGGAAGTATCTGGAAAACAGGAGAAAAAAATAGGAATTCTTTGAGAAAGGGGAAAAGGAGGGAATAGGGGAAAGCGTGTAAAGTCTGTCATTAGAAAAAATTTAAACAATACTCACTTTCGTACATGGGTGTCTGAGATCCATGCATGGGTGTCTGAGAGCCATGCATAGGAGTCTTGGAACCATCTCTGCCATACATCGGGGTTTGATTGCCAGCAGCATAAGCTGGAGTTCTGCTGTAGCTGCTGAATCCACCTTCTTTCGTGGGAATTCCCACGTTAGCAATGTGGGACCTGTCAACAGAAATTGTCTGACAAGTCGAATGGAGTTCAATCCTGGCAGTTGTCTCAGTGGCGTCCTTGACGATTCCGACGTTTCCTTTGTAAGATCCGCCAGTGATCTTGATCGTGGTACCGATTAGTTCTCGATCACGTCTTGCAGCTCCTCCACCAGCTCCTCCTCCTCGACCTCTTCCTCTGCCAGCACCAGCACCTGCACCTCTTCCAAAACCACCGCTAAAATAAAGACAAATTACATTATATTCACACCCTAAACTCTACTGGGATACTAAAAAAGTATCATAGGAAGCCTTATTATTGGTTATTTGAAAAATACGAACCTGCTAGTATGCATCGGAGAAGAGATTCTTGGCGACATGTACGCACTTGGGTGTGTAACAGCCGCTTGGGGTGTAGCTTTGTTTCCACCAACAAGCTCCAAGTGTCTAGTTTTACAAACAAAGATACCTCCGTTATCGACATGTTTCCTTGAGTGCAAAAACGCAAAGCTCCTGTAAAGATGCTTAATTTCTCCACCAAGTCCTGAGTATTTTCCATCGCGCACTGTCACCACGCATCTTTTCGTGATAGGATTTTGTTCGGCATCAAGAGCGACCGCGTGTCGATTCTCGCGTCGTTTCGTGAGACCCTGGGGCCTAGCCTCCACGACCTTGTCATGCATGGAAAGAACGTGGAAGTTTTCACGCTCGAGTCGGACGATGACTCCCACTGTCTGGGCATCTAGTTGTACAAGATCTCCCCACTGGAACTGGCCCATACTGTCGACTCCCGTAGCCATGTCGGTACAAAGCTGCAAATCTCTGGGAAGAACTTCCAGCTCGTGCATTGAAAGATCTGAGAAAAGAATTACCCGATTCTGCTCCACGCGCACAATCAACCCTGTGTCACCCTCATAACGACCGGCAAGCACCTGAAAAAAATTAACAATAATCAATTTCGTTAGTCTTAAATAAATTTGGATATAGCGAGCATGCACTATTGTTGAGCGATGTAAAAGTTCTGTAAAAGCAACGTAAAAAGCAATATTAGGGTGGCCGCAAAACTTCATTTTTCACATTTTTCCCTGACCAGTTTTTCATTTCTCTCGATTATTAATATTCAAAGATCAGAATTTTAATCTTGTAACATTTTTAACATAGAATATTTCATGAATGGAATAAAACAGTATCAAATTTAAATTTACTAATTATTAATTTTAACAAAGATAACTTTTTTCTACCATAAAAGATGAATTGTCAATCCAAAAGTCGAATTTAAAAAAAAATAGTTGAATTTTCGACCAAAATAGATGACTTTTTACCAAAATAATTGGATGTTCAAACAAATATTTTAATTTTCGACCAATTTATTAAATATTAAATCTATTATTAACTTTCTGTCCAAATAGAAGAATATTCAATAAATCAGTTGAATTTTCAAACAAAAAAGATACAATTTGACCAACATAATTGTTCAAACACATAGTTGAATTTGCAACTAAATAAAGATGACAAAATACATTATATGTTAAAGAAATATTTTAATTTGCTATTAACAAATGTAAGTTTTTAACCAACAATAGAACAGTTAAATTTTCAATCAAAAAAACGAATTTACAACAAAATCGTCAAATTTTCAACCGAAGGGATGAATTTTCAAAAAAAGTGAGGAATTAGCAATCAAAAAAATGTTTCTTTAACAAAATAATTAAATTTTGACCAAAGAAGTCAAATTTTCAACAACAAAAAAACAAATTTTCTACAAAACAGTTGAATTTTCAACTAAAAAAAAAAAATCAATTTTAAACCAAAAATGGAAGTTAAATTTTCATTTAAAAAATTTTTTAAGCAAAAAAATAGTAATTTTCAACAAAATAGTCAAATGTTTAAGGAAAGAGACGAGCCTTCAACTCAAAAATAAATTTTTTAACAAAGTGGTTTAACTTTTAGCAGGTTAGTTGAATTTTCAATTTAAAAAATCAATCTTCAACCGAAAATGTGATAGTAACATTTTGAGTTCATAAAATTCACTTTCGCCAAAAAGCAAGAACAAAAAACGAACTTTCAAACAAAGCAATAGTAGTATTTCAACCAAAAAGGATTTTTATTTTAAATAAAAATAGTTGAATTTAAACAAATAAGACGAACTTTAAAACAAAATAGTTGAATCCCCAACCAAAGAAGATTACTTTTCACCGAGCAGTTGCATTTTCATGCGAAAAAAAGTAATTTTTAACCAAAAAGATGAATTTATAAACAGAAAAGACGAATTTAAAAGAAAAAAGTTGAACTTTCAGCCAAAAAAGATTTCACTGGATTTTTCAAAACAAAAATATGAATTTTCAACCAAAAAGAATTACTTTTTAACCAAAAAGAATATGACTTTAATGAAATTGTTGAACTCGCAACCAAATAATAAATTTTTTAACTAAAAATATAATCGTCAAGAGGAAGGAACTGAAAAAAGGAATAGTAATGGAAATGCAAGGTCAATTTTAATCTTGTAACATTTTTAACATAAAACCTTTTATAAATAAATAAAACTTCGAATTAAAATTTTTAATTTTAAAAATTATTATCCTTAAAAGTTATTTAAAGTGCCTTTTATAGAAATTCCCTGACTTTTGCAAGATTTTTTTCAAAATCCGACTTTTCCCTGACAAATAAATTCTTTGACTTTTGCACGATTTCTTGGTGTTCCTTGACCTAGGGCCACCTTGAATGTATTTATAACTTATTGACCAAATTTCAATTAAAGTGCTCTGCAGTCCTTTAATTCTACATTCGATGTTGGTGGATTCAGACTAAAATATTTTTTATTTAAATTCCTTACACGGGACATCTAAGAGACATGAATATTACTGACATGGACGTCCAAAAGAGGTATTTAGGACGTCGTCCAAAAGAGGTATTTAGGACGTCGTCCCAAAGACAACCATGTCAGCTTCCTCTATAAGGAAACAATGAATTGCATTTCAAGGCATTTTGAAATTTGACTCGAACGAACTAAAAAATATATATTCAATTTTAAAACATGCAAATAAAATGGAATATGTTTTCATTTAAGTCGGTAGATTAAATCTAGCTATTTTCTAAGATAAGCAGTTTCGCTTTTTCTCCCAGAAGTAAATACCACCCAAGGAATATGAATTTTTGAATGAGGTCAACAAGATTAAAAATACTTTTTCAAACCTAATTGCTGATCGAAATTGTAGTCTTATATTGACAATTAAAATAAAGGGAAAAATTGGATAATAGTTTCCTTTAAAATCCCCCAAAAAGGTTGTGAGGTCCATGCCTATGAAGAAAATGTATTGTTAATTACCTTAGCATGGTCACCCATGGTAAAATATTTCCGCAATTCATTGGCTGGAAATTCAAGGGCTTCATTCAGTTCATCGTGCTTGGGCATGACCATGATCATGTTTCCATCTATAGAAACAATCTTTCCCTGGAGATTCATCAATTCTCCTTCGCACACTTCAACGTTATCTCCGTTACTGAAAGAATGTGTCACAGCCACATCATCTTTACCAGCCACGCCAGTAACCGGTGCCCCACTCAATTCAATATCAATTCCTTCAGGCGCTTCTTCAAATTTCTCCAATTCGGATAGCGTTGGTTTCACCCCTTCAATCATGATTGCACTCATGGCAAAGTTTTTGTACAGGAAACCTTTCCGGCTGTATCGACTTCCTTCAAAAAGCAAATAGTCACCATCGCTGGTGACTTCTCCACCGATGGCGCGAATCGCTTCCGGATCAAACGGTTTCGCTGGTGGCCTTCTTTTCTTTTTACGCTTCTGAGCTTCGGATTCGCTCTGAGCTGTTCGTAAAGCTCCTCGAGGTCTACTGTAGTCAATTCTGGGTAGAAGCTTCAAGTGTACCTGATTCTGTCCTAATTCGACGTAGTCTACTTGAGCCAAGTCATCTTTGTAAACTCCTCTCTTGAGCCTGACCCACTGCTTCTTCTTTAAACCAGATTGTTCCTTTACCACTCGCAAAACGTCAGTCATTTCTTTGATTGGTACCATCTGTTGTTTCCAGATACCCATTCTCAAGGTACCAACGTTATCGATTGCAGACTTGACATGAGGCTGTTTGTACGCCTCGATGTAGATGTAACCCTTCACATTCTCGGGAGCGACAACTGACTTTATTTGAAGAGGCTCATCTAGTAAAATTTGAGACATTTATATTTACTGAAGCTGGGAAAATCTTTCGAGAGATGATAAAAAATGAAAAAGTCTTACCGGCAAACTGGTATGTCAAATACTTTCGCATCAGTAAAAGGGCTGTTGCCTTTTCTTCGCCGATGCGGCATTTTACCAACCAGAGATTTGGGTCTTTGACACCAGGAAGTAAAGTTTGCTGAGTGATTTCATCACCCATCTCCTCGCCACCGTCACCAAAGTGACGTGTAGCCATGGACTCGTCGGCATATTTCTTTCGAAGATACTCTTCGATTTCATCTTCTTTTTGGGAACTGTGTCACAAAAAAAGAATTAATTATCCTCCTAATATCAGACTTCACTGCGCAAACTGCTCCCAAACCAGGGGAAGTAGGCTGGTTTTTCACAAAAATGAAATAAAACTTTTTAATAAAACTGATGTATTCGTACCATAGGAAACTCTTAAAAATTAATTGAATTTTCAAAGAATGTGATGATTTTTTAAGCTGAAAAGTCGAGTGTTTTAGAAAACAGTTGACTTTTAAACGCGAAAATATGAATGTTCAAAACAAACAAAAATTAACCAAGCAAGATGATTTTTTAACCAAATAGTTCAACTTTCGAGCAAAACAAACCAATTAAAAGAAAATGTAAATTTTTTACCAATTGCTTGAATTTTCAACAGCAGTTCAATTTTTAAATACAAAAGAAATATTTTCCATCAAAAAGGAGTAGTTGATATTTCAACCGAAACATACTATTATTTTAAAAGAAACAGTTGAATTAAAAAAAAAAGAATTCTTAAAGAAAAAAGTAATACTTGATACGTCATCCAAAAAAGATTTTAATTTTAAATCAAAAACTGTTGAATTCAACCAAAAAAGACGAATTTTCAAGAAAACAAAAAGTTGCATTATGAACCAAAAAGCATCAAATTTCTACTAAGAGATAAATTTTCAAAGTAAGACGAGTTTTCAACACAAGAGATTTGAATTTTCAGCTAGACCAGATCTTTCAGTCAAAAGAGAAAAAAATGTCAACTAAATTGTTGAATTTTCAAGCCGAAAAGGCGAATTTTGTACAAAACAGTTAAATTTTGAACCCGAAAATATGGATTTTCACTAAAAAAGTTAATTTTCAACCAAATATTTATTTCCTAAAATCAATTTCCACCAAAAAGACGAATTTTTCAAGGAACTAGTTTAATTTTCATCCAAATAGTTGAATTTTCGACTAAAAACGATCAATTTTCAACCAAAAATAAAAAACAAATTTTCAGTTCAAAAAATTAATTTTCAGTGAAACAGATAAATCATCAACTAATAAAATGAATTTTTAAGAAAGTAGTTCAACTTTCAACGAAAATTAATTTTTTTACCAAAAAAGACGAATTTTTAACAAAACACATGAATTTTCAACCAAATAATTGAGTGTTAAAAGAAAAAAGATCCATACATTTTCACCCAAAAATGAAATAGTTAAATTTCCAGTTAAAAAAATTTATTTTCAAATAAAAAAAATAAAATTTCCAACCAAATAGTTCAACTTTCAACTAAGTAGTTGAACTTCAACAAAAGAGATGAATTCTCAACGAAAAATTTAATAGTAAAATTTCAGTTACGAAAAATAATTTTCAAACAACAAAAAAACGAACTAACAACAAACTAGTTAAATCTTTAAACAACAAAATTAATTTTGAACAAAGTGGTTCAAATTTTAACCAAAAAACGGCTTTTCAAGAAAATCGTTGAATTTTCAACAAAATCATTAAATTTCAACCGAACAGTAGACTTTTCAATAAAAAGAAATGAATTTTAAACCAAAAATATAATAGTAGACTTTTCAATTAAAAAGGGTTAACTTTCTACCAAGAATAGTAATTGGATTTCTTATTGGATTCTATTAATTTAGATCGCATTTAAGCGAAAAGACGAGAAAAAGGGAATATTTAGCTCGTTTTAGACACTTCGTATTCTAAACTAGCTTGATATTTTTAATTTGAAACTTACTCCCAAAGGTTGGTGCCTCTTCTTCTTCCTTCAATTTCTCGAGCCGTAGGTCCAAGTTCATCAATTTCGTTACTGACAATTCCATGTTCCTGGGCACCTTCTTCCCACTCCTCATCATCATCGACTTCATCGTCGACCTCAGCCTCATGAATGATAAAACCACCGCATTTTTCCTTCTTTTTCTTCTTTCTTGGTCGGTCATCGTCTTCATCTTCTTCCTCATCATATTCGCTGTCGGCCAAATCTTCACCTATAAATTCACAATTGGAAAATGCATAAAAAAGATATAATAAAGAAATATTACACAATTCGACTAGGAAAAAGTTTGCTTACCCTCAGGTTCTTCCTCAGGCTCTACCTCTTCTTCATCTGATCTTGCTTCTTCGGCTTCCGCAACAGATCTTTAAAAAAATATATACAAAAATATAAACAATTATATATACATATATAAGTAACATTACAATATTATTATTTATTATTATACCATTAGGAAAATTCCATTTCGGAAAAATAAACGATTGTAACAATGTTATAAAGATTAGATATCGGTATAATTAGATTATAGTATTTTGATTTTTTCCGATATTCTGTAAAAAAGTATCCATAACACAAAGTTTGTTCTCAATTTTTAAAGTTACTACTACCTTCAACATCATTCAACATTTTTTAAGTTTATCGGGTTAAGGTACGATATTTGGAAAGATTTCAAAGGATTTCATAGAATTTCTAAGATTTTCAAATATTTCAAAGGATTTCTAATGAATTTCAATGGATTTTAAGGGGTTTTACAAGATTTCAATAATTTTAAAGGCTCTCAATAAGGTATTTTAATGAGTTTTCCAGGATCTCGACGGATTTCATAGATTTTCAAATATTTCAAGGGATTTCAAGGAATATCATAAGATTTTGTGTAACTTCACGAGATTTTATAATATTTTAACATAATTTAAAAGGATTTATTCAAAAAATTGAGGGAATTAAAAAATTTCAAGAATATATTTCAAAGAATTTTAGGGTATTTTAAAATATTCTGAAGAATTTTCAAGAGTTTTAAAAAATGTCAAGGAACTTCCAAGGATTTTAATATTTTTAGGGGTTTAACAAAATTTGCATGAGGTTTAAAAGAATTTCCTAGAATTTGGGAAGATAAAGAAGGATTTTATAGGACTCATTAGGTTTTAGGATACTCTATAAGATTCTAAGGGATTTTAACAGAGTTTACAAGATTTCTCGGGATTTAAGTTTTAAGGAATTTGAAGGAATTTCTATGAATATCATCAGATTCCATGTAACTTCATGGAATTTAAAGGGATTTTATCACACTTTAATGAAATTTCAAATAAGTATCCACAAAAATTGGGAGATTCAAAGCATTCCAAAGATTCAAGAGATTTTAAACATTTCAAGGTATTTCCAAATATATAAACTTTTTTTTACAGATTCTAAGGAATTTGGAAGATTTTAGGATATTTTAAAAGATTCCAAATTATGTCAATATTTTTAAAGAAATTTTAAAGGATTTTAAAGACTTAAGGGTAGTTTGAGATTCCAAAGAATTTTCGAGAGGTTTTAAAAAATTTCGAGGAATATCATCAGATTTAATGTAACTTCACAGGATTTTATAATATTTAACCAAATTTCAAAGAATGTATTCACAAGAATTCAGGAATTTCAAATCATTTCAATGACTTGAAGATACCTTCAATATTTCAAGGTATTTCCAAAGATTTTGAAAAAAATGGAAAGATTTTAGGTTCTTTCAGGAGATTCCAAGAAATTTGAATATTTCAAAGGATTTTAAAAATGTTATGGTATTTTAAAAGACTCTCAGGTATTTTCAAGAGCTTTAAAAAATTTAAAAGATTGCAAATATTTTAGAATATTTAAAAGGATTACAAAGAAGTCAGGAGATTTTACAAATTGCAAGGAATATCGTCAGATTTCATGTAACTTCACGGTATTTTATAATATTTTTATGAAATTTCAAAGAATTTATTCACAAGAATTGAGGGGTTTCAAAGGATTTTAAAGATTTTTAATATTTCAAAGTATTTCCAACGATTTAAAACACTTTAGGGTATTTAAAAAAAAAAGTTTTTTCACAACTTTTGAAATTACTACTTTCTACAAAATCATTCAATATTTTATAAATGTATCGGGCTTTGCACTAGATTTGACGACAGATTGAAAAGGAAGATACATATCTAAACCCCTTGGTAACGGGATTCAATCTTCTAAATTGTTGTTAAAAATATAATCTTAAGTGATTCGATAAAAGATTTGAGACAGTTCTATAATATCGTTTTATATTACATTTTATTAGCGTTTATTATTATCGCGATCGTTATTTAAAATGTTTATATTATTTTATGCCACGCTTAGCTTCTCGAAAAATCTAAAAATACGCATAACACATATTAAATAATTGGCGATATCTGCTAGTAATTTTTAAACATCTGAAAAATTAATTTTTTGATGAATATTTTTCTGCCAGATGACACGACTTTTTATAAGTTTTAATTTTCGAGTGTAAAGTACCTTTGTTGCATGCTCCATATTTTTTTAATTTTCTTTCCACTTCACTGTCACAACCTGTATTTAATTGTATTTAATAAGACAAAACTGGTTAAAAAAGTGTTACATAATTTATTCTCGAAATATATTTTAAATTCAATAAAATCCTTCAATTATGAATATATTATTCTGAAGTTATTTTAAAATTGATAATAGTTTATAGAGCTCAATATATTTAAGCTTAACGCTTAACTTACGGTGATCTGGATCTGGATCGAGAACGGGACCGGGACCGAGAACGAGAGCGGGAACGAGACTTTGACCTTGATCTTGAACGACTCCTAGATCCCGATCTTGATCGTGATCTTGACACTGATCTCGACCTTGTTGGGGACCGTGATTTTGATCTAGATCTAGATTTGGACCTTGATCGAGATCTGGAAACACTCCTCGCGGAGCGATTTTCTGCTTCGCTATCACTGTTGATAATGCGGCGGCGACCAGGTCGCTGGCTCTCGTTATCCGAATAATTACTTCCTTCCGAATCCGACATGGCTCAGCCGGGAGGGCCAAGTATTCTCCGAAGGTCTGCAAAAGAAAGTAATATTTCTATTAGAATACCTATAGAGTCGGAATACTTCAATATTTTTTAAGATTTATCTTATCTGGATGCCCATAAAATTTCATGCTTGAATAATTATATTACATTTATTTATTGTTAATTGTTAAGGTCTTTGAACTTAAACGTAAAACTGCTTTATTGTTTCTTAAAATATTCGCCTTTCTCTTCTATACACTGTTTCAATCATTGGAACAAATTTAAGCTTTCTTTAAGCTTTTAAACGTTAAGCTACCTTTAAACATTAAGCTTTCAGATGCTTTTTATTATATATTTCAGAGATTTTTTTTGTACAAGTTGCAATCAAAGAAAGTGAGGGGCCTCGACTTTTGGACCCGACTTTAGTAAAGCACTTAATCCGCTCGTAAAAAAGTCGTAAAAAATTCACTTGGTGATACATCTGGGCTGTACGCTGGCCGGACCAATAATTCGACGTTTTTCTCTGTCAAAAATGTAATTATTAGACTTGCTGTGTGTGCTCTTGCATTGTCATGATGAAGAATAATGCGACAATTGCTGTTTTTTCTCAATTCAGCAATTACAGCAGGCAAACAAATGGTTGCATACCAATCAGCATTAATAGTACAGTGATCTTCATGATCCACTGTTACTACAGGGCCAGTTATCGATACAAACGAAGCAATAATCTTTTTTGAAACACTGCGAGAACGAACTTTTGTCGGTTTTGCTTCATTTTGAAACACCCAAATAGCCGATTGATTTGTTTTCTTGGGATCATATGCATATATCCATGGTTCGTGATCACTTAAGATGTTATAGACGAGATTTGACGAACCTGATTTGAATCGTTTCAATATTTCCTTGCACGATTTGACGAGAGCCTTTTTTTGAGCATCCGATAAATTGTGAGGGATCCAACGTGCACACCATTTTTTCACACACAAATTATCATGCAGAATCGAATGAATTGCATTCATAACAATGCCCAAGGATGGGGTCAAAATTGATATGCATTGAACCAGCGATAAATTGTTCTTTTCGATGGTACTTCATCACCAAAAGCAGAAATGAGACGTTGCGAACACTCTTCTACACTCAGATTAGATCGAAAAAAAATCATTGCCCGGAAACAAATGAATATTTTTCGTTCTAATTTTTGCTGACGTTTATGGAAACATCAAATTTTTGAAATACATATGTTTAATCCAACTCTTATACCTAAAATAGTCCTATTGACAAAACTTTCGGAAAATCAACTCACATAGATCACTTCATCTTCGGAATTCGACACATGTAAATTTTGCATTCCAAAGTTGTCAGGACGTCTATTCAAATTCTGATCGAAAATTCCCTGACAATTCAAGGGTTTCCTGGATATAATTTTTGATAAAACGGAGGCATTCAAGTATTTTTGATTTTTTAAAGCAATCGATTAAGAATCTGTTAAAATGTTAAAATTCCCTGTTCCAACTCAGAATTTATTTAAATTTTGAAATTCCCGGTTCCAAGTCAGAATTATAATTCTATTGAAAAGTTGCTCCCGGTTCAAATCCAAAATTTGAATTTTTGTCAACAATTCTCCGTTTTAACTCAGAATTAGAATTCATTTGATAAATTCCCTGTTCCAATAAAAAATTTTAATTCTTTTTCATAATTCTCCGTTTCAACTCGGAATTAGAATCCCCTGTTCCAATCCACAATTTAAAATCTTTTCGAAAATTGCCAGTGCTAGCTCAGAATGTGTTAAAACTTGAACACTCACTGTTTCAACTCAGAATTTCTTTATGTTAGGAAATTCCGTGTTCCTAGTCAGCATTATAATTCTTTTGGAAAATTGCCTTCTCCAATACAGAATTTTTAATCTTTGCCAAAATTCCCTGAAATATTTTAAATCAGCTGAAATTGTTGGCATTTTTTTAAATCCTTTAAAATACCGTAAAATAATTTAAATCCCCAACAATTTCTAGAAATCCTGTGATACCTTTCAAATATTTTGAGATCCCGTGGCAGAGTGGCTACTCAAAGTCTAAAAAAAACTTCCTGGACAATTCCAGGGCTTTTGCAGTTATCTCTAGATTTTTCCAGGTACCAATTTTGCTTACTTCAAATAGTATAACGCGTTAGCTTAGGGTTCCTTTTTTTAAATAAAATTTTTAATATTAGAGAGAACATCTGTGAATGCGTCATTTTAAATTCCCAAAAGCTTTAGATAGTTTATTATTCTTTTATTTGAAAGTGTTTGCAAACTTGAAAATTATCTTTCAATTTATTTATTTTGATAAAGAATTTTACATTCATAATCTGTAACTTTTTATATTTTACATTATTAATACCTCAACTTTTTTTTTAAATCATGTACATTTTTTTTTAAGTCCTTTGAATCCCATAGATGTCGTACACAATCTCTTAGAATCCTTTAAATCATTTAAAAAGTTAAAAACTACGAAAATCCTTTAAACCGTTTCAAATCTTTAAAATCCCATAAAAACCCCCTTGCAATCCTTTGAAATTCGTTAAAATTCTTAAAATCTCTAAAAATAGGATAAAATCCTTGAAGCTACGTGGAATATTTCGATTTCTTACGAGATCCTTTGACGTCATTGAAATCACTTTAAAATCTACTTAAATTTTTTTAATCCGCGGGTATCTTTCCGAATCTCATGAACTCCCTTAAAATATATTAAAATCTTTTGAAAGAAATTAAAATTCCACGAAATCCCGTAAAATGTGTGAAATGCCTTTAAATCTTTTAAAATTCCGTGACTTGTTTTGAAATATTTCGAAATCTCTTAAAATCCTTTGAAATCCGCGGAAATCGTTAATTCCTTAAAATCTCTCCAAATTTGTCGAAATCCTTCGTCATCTCTTGAAATCCGTCAAAAAGCAGTTAATTTTCTGAAAATCTGATTAAACTCCTAGAAGTCCCTTAAAATATTATAACAGATTATAAAATCCCTTACAAGAGATTCTCTCTAAGACCTTGAAATCTTTTGAAATCTGTGAAACCTCTCGTAATCCTTTGGATTCGTTCAAAATAACCTAAAACTTATAATCCCTTAAATAAAAAAGCTTTGAGAAACTAATTAAATTCCGTAAAAAAATTGTAATTCGTTGAAATACTTTAAAATCCCTTTTAATCTTTTGAAATACATACAATACACAAATTAATTTAAAGGATTTGCACATTGTAATTTTGAATAAAATTTTAGTTTTTCAACTGAAAAAAGGTGAAAAGGTGACAAATTTTCAAAATAGGTCAAGTAGATTTATACAAAACAAAAAAAACTAAAAATATAATATTCAAGCAATAACAAGGGTGGCAGTTACATTTTTTTGTAAGCTGAACACTTCTTAAATTAAAAGTTAAAATATTTTTAAAATGCTTCAACATTTTATTTCAAAATCTTGAAAAGTCTGCATGTTGTTTTACATTTTTTCACATTTTAAATAATTTTGGAAATTTTTCAGAACTTCTAAACCTCTTTTAAAAAGATTCAAATTGATCCTAATTTTTTTTTTAAATCCGGCCAGATAACAAAAATTTCCTCAATATTTTCCATATTGATTTTTAACAATTCTGCAAATCTTTCTAAATTTTTTAAAAATATTCTATTGAAATTAATGTTTTTGAATAAAAAATCATTTTCAATTTTCCTAGGAATCTTAAGGAAATGTTTTTTATTCTTTGAAAGCCTTTCAAAATTCTTAAAAAGCTAAACTATTTGAAATAATTTTGAATTTTTTCAAAACTTCAAAAAATATCTTTAACTTACTCGGACTTTTTCAAGAATAATAGATGTTTAATTGTTATTTATACATCAAAATTCAACAATTAAACTTAAAAATAAAGTTGTTTTTTAATAGAACAATTAACAATGTTACGTTCAAAGTTTTTTTTTTGTTTTTAGTTTTGAACATTGGATTTATAATTACTGAATTTAAATTAACAGTCAGATATTTCTAAATATTGTTATTGTTCTTTTTCTTAAATAAAAAATTTCAATTTGAATAGTTTAAAAAATGCAACATTTTAGACTGAAAAAATATTTTAAATTCAATAAAATCCTTTAATTATGAATATATTATTCTGAAGTTATTTTAAAATTGAAAATAGTTTATAAAGCTCACGCGTACTAAAAATAGTAAAATAGTAACCATACTTCTCTAAACAAAGTAACTGAAAAGTAACAATAATGTGGCCAAAAAGTAAACAAAAAGAAAATTTGTTTACCAATAAAGATGAATGGTTTAGGAAAAATGTAATAATTTATATAATAACCAAAAAAGATTTTAATCTAATAAAAAAACAAACAGAATTCATTCAAAAAAGACGATTTTTCAACAAAATAGGATATTTTTCAACCAAACTATTGAGTTTTTAAGCCAAAAAGACCAATTTTTATAAAACAGTTAAATTTTCAACCAGTATATATGGATTTTCGAGAAAAAAGTTATCTGTCAACCAAATACTTGAATTTTCTACGAAAACAGGGGAATCTTCAACCGAAAAAGACAAATTTTCAACAAAATAAGTACGTTTCTAACCAAAAAGATTATTTTTAAAATAAAATAATATATTTTTAGATAAAAGGGTGATTTTCAATCAAGAAGATTAATTTTCTACCAACAAAGACAAATTTTCAACTAAAATTATGAAGTTTCAACAACGAAATTCTCATCGAAAAATATAATACATAGCGCGATATTTCAACAAAAAGATTTAAATTTAAAACCAGCAATTTTGATCAGGTTTCCCCGGCTTTAAAGTGCCAAATTTTCTGAAAGATTTGAGTTTTTACATTTTTCATAAGTTTATAAATAATGCGAGTGATGGATTAATTCATTTCGCAATTTCGGGCAAAAAATGTAACCAAAAGTAACTTTTTCATAAAATAAGTAACCTTTTAGTAACCACGGATCAAAAAAGTAACAAAGTTACTAAGAAGTAACCCGTTCCGAGCCCTACAATTGAAACGCTTTAATTATTAACGTTAAAATCGGAAAGTTCTAAAATTGTGAACTATCCGGAATCGTCTTGTAAAATAATTTATTATGAACTTTTTAATCATGAAAGTACAGTTTAACTTAAAAAATTATTTAATAATTTATATTTACAGTTGATCAACTAAAAATATTTTTTATCCAAAATCTTCGATTTCAAACGGTTCCAATTTTTAATTATTTAAATCTTTAAAACTACATTTTAAAATTCTTTTAATTAAAATGTACGCTTAAAAATTAAATTCTAAAAGGGAAAATTTTTAGTGAAAGATTTTCTAATTACGCATTACAAACTTAATGATATCATAATTGAAGAAGATAACAATTCAACTAATAATTTAAAAAAAATTGAAATCAAATTTATAAAATTCACCGTAAAAAATTAAATTCACTTTCATTTTCCGGTTTCATAAAATTCCCGGTCCAGCAGCCAACTGAATATGTCAATGAAGTTAGAGGGGGGGGGGGGGGGGGGGCAAGAATTCCGAAGGTCATTTGAAATGATCGACATGGGTATATTCCTGATAGCAAACGTTGTTAAACGTTTGTTTAGATGTCGAACCGAAATTTCCATACGAAATTTCGGAGTTTTCGCAGACGAAGGTGCTTCCTTGTGATGCAAAGTCCTAGATTCTGTACAATTCTGTACCTTAAAGTGTCCGCTACCTTGCTTAATATACTTGGCAGTAGACAGCAAACTTTGAAAAAAACATTACAATTTTACAAAATCTTGCTAAATATGTAACAGTTTGTAAGCAAAAGTGGAAAAGCATGAGACAAACAATATATTTGAGGTTATGTTAAGTTTCTCATGCAAGCGCTGAAAACTCTGAAATCTAAAGAAAATACAACACTTCAAAAAAAATTTGTGATACCTCCTGATGAAAGTAAACGCACAATTTCGATGCGAAATGGGAAAATGCAATAATACGTATAGGACTCCAAACGAGGTTAGCTGCGCACTTTTTGTACCGAAAATTAGCAAGATAAGAAAAAAAGTACAGGATCTTCTTCACTAAGCACACATTATTCTAGGAGAAATGGCAAATCAATTGTCCAGGAAAAATACTGTTTGAAATTGGTCAGATTATAACCAAATAACATTTTACCAATTGACGTTCCACAAACTGTTGGCAAGTGGCTGGGGGTATTGCTCAGTTGCGACTTCAGTTTTCCGAGCTCAAAAATAACAAGCAAAAGTATCCGAAAAATCACAAGGATCACCGTAAACTCTTCCTTCACTCAGAAAACAACGAAAATTGAACTTTTTCCAACGTATACATTTTATACACACATTTTCCGATTATCGACATTTTGTTTGTACATCATTGTATGACATTGTACAAGAAACCGGAAGCCAAATTCTGTTTCCATTACTGCGCATGTGCAAAGGTTCGTTACTCTGAGCCCGCGTCTTTTGAAGTTTGAAAATGAGTTCAGTTATTGATATGTGCAATTATTAATTATAAATAATAATAATCTTTAAATTCATTTATTCACATTATCTTAATTGAAGCTCCTGTATTTCCACTTGCATTTTGCAAGTTAAAAAATACATTGGAAATGTTTTTTTTTTTTTTAATTTTCATGAATAACGCCCGGAAATTTGTCCGAATCTACACAAAAATGAATCCATTTTCTTTTTTTTTTTAATGTCATTCAGAAGTGCCACAAGCCCCATGAAATGAAATTTCATTCAGAATCATCAATATTGGCTAAATCCAGTTGAAACTCAAACGAATAAAATATTAATTTTCAAATATCACCCCATAAGTGAAAAAATAATAAATTTTGCGAGTTTTTGGCGCTAATTATGATTTTTTTGCGGTTTTTTAAGCAAATTGTTCTCATGCATGAAACACTTCTTTCTGAAAATAATAACATGTTTACATATATTTTTTTAAACAATTTATTATTATTTTTAGTAATTTTCTCTGCGAGTGGAAATAGAAAGTCCCGGTTTTTTCACAAATTTTCCAATTTTTGTCTAATTTTCAATTAGAGAGAGGTAATAGTTAGGCAACAGTTCATGAAAATAAACATGATTGTTTAAACAATTTACTATTATTTTTCATAATATTATCTTTGAATAATGCTAGAAAATGCGGTTTTTTCTGAAATGTTCAACTTCTTTTTCACTTTTCACTTGGAGTGAGCTATTATTTTATTTAATACATCAAAAATAATTGTTTAAACAAATTATGATTGTCTATAGCTATCTTCTTCTCTATTAATACGAGATAGTTGCGGTTTTTTTCTGAATTTCTTAAGTTTTGTCCATTTTTCAATTAGAGTGAAGTAATCATGAATTCAAGTTAACAAAAATAATTGTTTAAACAATTTATTACTATTGTTGATGATATTTCTTTGCTTAATGTTAGAAAGTTTCGGTTTTTTTCGAAATTTTTAACTAAATGTCTACTTTTCACTTGGGGTGTCTTAATAATTATTTAAGTGGAGCAAAAATAATTGTTTAAACAAATTATTATTACCATGAGTGGTAAATTAAAAAAAACGAGACGTTCTATGTCCATTCTAAGAGAAAATTGCTAAAAGCAATGATAAAATGTTAAAAAAATTAATTTAAACATCTAATTATCAGTATGCAGTAATAATAATTGATGTATTAGAAACAATTTGCATTTTAAAAAACAAAAAAATAACTCGCAAAACCCTTTTTTTCACTTTTGGGGGTTTTTGGGACCCTATAAAACCGAATTATGGGGTTGATGTTTGAAAATTTACAATTCTTGAATTTTGAACGGTGAAAGTTACCGCGATTTCAAAGTTCAACTATTTGGTTGAAAATTTGACTTTTTTAGTAAAAAATTCATGTTTTTCGTAAAAATTCAATTATTTCAATTGTATATGCAACATTTCAGTTGAAAATTATTTTTTTCTGTAAAAATTCAAGTATTTTAACAGGTTTTTTTTTTGACAGGTATTCATCATTTTAGTTCAAAATTCGTCTTTTTGCTTAGAAATAATACTACTTGTTTGAAACTTAATATCTTTAGATGAAAATTCATATATTCCAGTTAAACATTCATAATTTTAGTTAAAAATTCACCATTTTGATTGATGATTTGTTTTGCTTTTTGCTGGGAAATTAATTTTTTTAACTGAAAATTTAACTATTACATTTTCGATTGAAAACTGATCTTATTTAGTTCAAAATTCAACAACAATTCAATTTGTTACGTTTATTTGTTTTCAAGGTTATATAACTATAATTTTCCTAAGTTTCTTGAAAAAAAAACAAAAAGATTTTTCAAAATTTCTGGTATGTCAAATCAAAAATTAAAAAAAAAAATATATATAATCTTCAACCAAATAGTTGAATTTTCAAAACAAAAAAGATTAATTTTTAATGGAAATTCATCAAAAAAAGTCCAATTTTCAATGAAGTAGTTGAATCCTCAACCAAAAAGATTCATTTTCACCCAATAAGTTTGATTTTCAACCAAGAAGATTAATTTTCTGCCAAAAAAGACAAAGTTTCAATAAAATAGTTATATTTTCAATCAAATAGATGAATTTTCAACTAAAATTATGTATCTACAGCCAAACAAGTGAATTAAAAAAAAAAGTAGTTTAATTTTTAACCAAGTAGTTGAATTTTTAGCCAAAAAAGATGAATTCTCAACGAAAAATATAATAGTTGATATTGAAACTAAAAAATATTTTTTAATTTAGAGTTAGAGTCGAATGGGGTCGTTGCATGAATGTTAGATAATATATTTTTTAAATACTGCATAAAATGTCGAAAAGCTTAGTGCATTCAAAACATTTTTTGAATCCTCCATTTTTGAGAAATAAAATATTGAGGAAAAAGTATCGAAATCCCTATTCAAAAATTCTGTGACCTTGGAACGTCACATCCTGTAAATCGCTCGAACAATCACTACAGTCGCTCAATTGACTAATGAAGTCTCTAGCAGACAGTTGGCGAAAATTCAAATTACGATTTTTAAAGAGATATTTCTTTACCTAAAATTGTTGAGAAGCATTAGCCAGTCGTAACCAAATCTCACTAAAAAAGTACAGTTTTGGTTAAAATATAAAACCTAAAAAAGATATTAATGAACGTCATTCCAGTGATTTAAATTTTTGAGCAATCAGAATAATTTTCTACCGAAAAAGACGAATTTACAATAAATTACAGGCTTTTTCAACTAAATAGTTCAATTTCAAACTGAAACGGTAAATCTTTCACAAACAAAAAATTATTTTTTTAACAAGTAGTTCATGAACTTTATACTAAGTAGCTGATTATTCAACAAAAAGGATGAATTTTTAATAAAACATGTAATAGTTGATATTTTAACCAAAATCGATATTAATTCGAGGCGAAAAACAGTTGAATTCAACCAATTAGGGTGAATTTTCAAGAAAGAAGATTAATTTTCTACAAAAAGTCGAATTTTCAACGAAAGGTTCGTAGACATTTTCTTATAAAACGAAAATTATCTAAATTTTGTATTCCGTCCTTGGCGTTATGATTGACAATTCCGTTGATGGGTCATTCCCCGTCAAAGTGTACATTTTATACGTGTAAGCCCCCCGATTTCCAAAAATAGAATAACCACAATAATTGACCAATAGGAATGCTTCCTGTATTAATACTTTATAAAAGTATTACCTCTGGCATTATATTTTCTTAATTAGGCACGAGAGGAATTAGTATCAACTTGAGTGCTTGAAGAATTATATTTTACTTCTTTAGCATTTTTGCTCTCTGAAACAAAATTGGTCAAATTTAATTAATTCCTACTGAAATATTTTAGATAATTTCAAAACAATTATGAGCAGGAAGAACGGTAAAAATAGAAAAGTATAATAAAACGACTAGATGGTGTAACATTTCAAAATCTATTGAAACAATCAGAAGGCCATTTTGAGGAAGTTTTAACATGACCTGGTCTGTTTCCGTTTTAAAAATAGCGTTGTCTAATTGTTTGAACAAAGTTAAAAAAAAAATAATTTTTCACAATCTTGATTTAATGGATCAATATTGATCAATATATTAATTAAACATGCATATTCAGGATCCTCATGCATGCGGTACTTTTCAACTGAGTTCTGTTTTATATTTTCAAATTTTTTTTGGTTGTATATTTTTCTTATTTTTCATTGGAAATCGCAATTAGTTAGTAAACTTTGTACAAATGATTTGCCTTGAATAAGCATATCAGCATGAATATTTCTGGAATTGAGTGCCTAGAGATGGTTATTTTGTTTGTATAGCATTTTCCTCATGCAAAAGTTACTTTGAGGTCTCGCTAAATCAGAATTAGTAAAATTTGAATGATTACTAGTGAAATTTTACAGATTCGATTAGCGAAAATTAAATATCGCGATAGTGCTACATTCTGAACTCTATTGAAATAATAGGAAGGTCATATTACAAAATTCTGAACATGTAGCATGACTCTATATTTAAGTACATTGCCTTCTGATTGTTTGATCAAAGTTAAGAAGAATGAGAATTCTCTAGACACTTTAAATCACAATGGATCCTTGAAATGGAAATTAATTATAAATATTCAGGGTCTTCATGCGCTAGCTTTCAACGGAGTTCTGTTTTCGATTTTCAAAGTTATTTTTGGTTTATTTGCCTTGAATAAGCATCCGTTTGAATACGTATGAAATTAAGAGCCTAATAAAGAAGGTTATTGTAATTGTATGTCTTTTTTCCTTATGAAAAAAGATACTTTAAGGTCTCTCTGAACCAAAATTGGTACATTTGAATTAATTACGAGCGCAATTTTATATATTCGATTAGCGAAAAATGAACTATCTAAGATTAGAAGAAAATTATTCGATTAGTCGAGGTATTTCCTAATTCGATAGTCGAAATCAACTAATTTCGTGATACAAATAAGTAAAACTTAGGACTGTAAATAATAATTTGAAAGAGGTTATAAAAATTGAAAAAATGAAGAATAGAAAAGTTGATTAAATCGACGCGATGGTGTGACATTTTTGACTCTATTGACACAATAAGTAGGCCATACTGTGGATTTTTAAACGTGTCATACCCTGTCTTGAATCCGAAACATTGCTTTTTGATTGTTTAAACAAAGATAAGAGAAATAAGAATTTTTTAGATCTTCAAATAAAAAAAAATCAATGAAGTTTATTTTTAGTTTATACTTTTTTTCTTAAGCCAAAGATACTTTATTCCCTCTCTGAATCAATATTGTTAAAACTTAACTAATCACTAGGGAAATGTTACAGATTTCATTAGCGAAAATTAGGACACTAAAGATTTAAAAAAATTACTGATTCGGTTATTCAAGATGTTTTCTAACCCAATAGTAAAAAACAACTTATTGTTTAGTAAAAATATATAAACTTACTATTTAGGACTGTATATAGTAATTGAGAAAGGTTATCAAAATGGGAAAAGAAAACTGTTGTAATTAAAAAAGTGAATCGACTTTTCCTCAGGATTCTAAGGTAGCAAATGTATTAGTAGAGTAAGCTCATGAAGGATAACAAATCTCCAGGAATAATCGATTTGTTAAAATTTCATAAAAATTGGCACTACAGTTTCATCTAAACAAATTCTTTTTCAACTGGACCAATCGGTTAAATAGTGTAGGCACCTTATGTACCAAAATACCAGAAAAATTATACAATATTCATGTGTTCTGAATGGAAAATTCGACTTTTTTTGGTTAAATTCAACTGTTTTTAATCTAAAATGAAAATTTTTCTTGGTTGAAATACTAAATGTTCTATTTTTCGTTAAGAATTAATCTTTTTAATTCAAAATTTAACTAATTGGTTGGATTTCTTCCTTAAAAATTGATTTTATTGGTTCAAGGTTCATCATTGCAGTTGAAAATTAAGCTAAGATGAAATAGATTGCCTTTCCATTGTTTTAAGAATAATGATACGAAGGCAATCTATTGTATCTTACCTTAGTCACCTTCATGATAATTTTTCCAATGTGTGCTCTCACATATTTTAGAAGCTTCAAAAGAAAGGAAAAAAGAAAAAATAAGGAAACTGAGAGGAAAAAAATTATAAAAACTTGACAAGATAATTATTGATAAATAAAAGAGTAAATCTCACCAAATTTCAATACTTTTTTTCCTTTCTTTTTTTTATTATTTTTTTATTATTTATTATTATTTTTTTAATTATTCTTCGGGTTTCTAGGATTTTTATGATTTATTAAATTAAAAACCTTAACTGACTTTTTCTCAGGATTCTAAGGTGGCAAATCGTGCAGTAGAGGAGGCTCCTGCAGGTCTACTGGAATACTGAAAATTCAAATTTTCCATTAAAAGTACGAAATTTTGAGAAACAATCTAATTGAATAAAACAAACTGAAAAAAGCTAATCTGAAGAATTTCATCTACTGTTAGTAATTTTGATGAAAATGCTACTATCCGTTCTCTGAGGCGTTTGAAAAAAAACCATAAAATAATTGTTTAAAAATTCAAAAAACTATGGAGATATTCAAAATTGAACATTTTTGTCCTTCTTTCTTTGAACTTTCATAAGTTTGGAGATTGTAATGATATTAAGATGTACTTTTTTTACATTTTTTCCATAAATTCAGCTCTAGAGTCGAAGTTGATGCAAATAAGTCGCAAAACTTAAAACATGTGTCATGCTTACAAAATTAAATAAAAAATCATTATTTTTCACATTTTAATGAGTTTTAGTAACATTTTTACAAACATTATTGTTTCGCATTTTTTTAAATCATGTGTCGAGTACGGTAATTATTTAAAATTTTCCGAGTTGTTTGCACTAACCTTGAACCTACCTTAGAATGATGTATTACCTTCTTATGAAATTGAAATTTTGCCTTCAAGTTGGCCTTATCAAATGGAGAATTTTATTACCTTTCACATTATCATGAGGAACACATTTTCATTTGAATATTATTAAAATTGAGGCACATTAGTAACATCTAAGAAATAGGAATGAATATAATTTTCGCTGGTAGTGTATTATTAATGTTTGGAAAAAATGCACTTCATATGAAAATAATAAAGGAAATTGAGGTAAATGTTTATATTAATAAGAAATTAGTTTCATCAACTGCCATTTTCTTAATAATTAAAATAAATATTTTCTACGCCTGTGGGCAGTTATAGCTCGTTGTAACCGTATTTATTTTCATTCTTCTGAAAGAGTTACTGATTTAGAGCCTGGAGCAGACAATAAAAAGCGGCATAAGAAAGCATAGAAAAAGTAATTGCTAATAGTCAATTATTTCTTAATTTTGAAACTTTATTTCTTATGTCATTGTATTATTTGAATTTTTTACTTATTTCAAGCTTTAGCTGAGCTTTCTATCACAATTTGGAACTGAGATGAGGTCCTCCTCTATAATTAATTCTGTAAGCTACAACTATTTGAATGGTTCAATTTTTATGAATATCGCAAGGAATTCCCCTAATTTGTTTTGCCTCATTTCTATTGATTTTTCAACCAAATTTAACACGTCAAAATTCACTGGCCTGAAATTGACGCTGTTGAACGTGTTTTTGTACCTTCGCCCAACTGTAAATTTATTTATAATTAATGTATGACGGTGCTATGAATAGAGAATTTGTTCGCAATCAAATTATCTTTACAGTGAAGTATGTTACGTTCTTCAGCGATTTTTTTTTCAAAAACTTACTACAAGAGGTCAACATTTTTTAATCTTCGTCACAGATTCTTCAGTGCGGACCAGTATTGAATATTATTCAATAAAAATATAATAATAATGTGAACAAATTCTATATTATCATTTATTGTGACTTGGAGAATTTTTAAAAGTTTAGATGAATTTGTCTATCAGGATAGAAAAGAAAAATATTTTATGCGTGTTTTTTCTAATTTATCAATTGTATAAACAAGATTCGTCAGTTTTTATTTATCCTCAATAAAACTTCTGCATATGCTTATATGTACACTTTGAACAATGTTTGTGATTCCACAAGAACATACATTAAAAATTGAGGTGACGGATGCAGGAACTTGTAAAGCGCTCGAAAACGCGTAAAAGTATTGTCCACACGGGTAAATCGATCGATGAAGAGAATTGATTTGAACCCCTCTGAAATCGAATGATTGAATTCATCGGATTGTTTAATTTTTTCAAAAAATTAACTGAAATCTTTGTGAAATAATTTTAGCCTTTGCGAAATGTTTTTAATCTATCCGAAATCTTTGCGAAATATTTGAAATCTTTGTGAAATCTTTCAAATCTTTGGAAAATGATTTAAGCCTTTGCAAAATGTTTTTAATCTATCTGAAATCTTTGCGAAATATTTGAAATCTTTGTGAAATCTTTCAAATCTTTGGGAAATGATTTAAGCCTTTGCGAAATGTTTTTAATCTATCCGAAATTTTTGCGAAATATTTGAAATCTTTGTGAAATCTTTCAAATCTTTGAGAAATAATTGAAACCTTTCTGAAATCTTTGAAATCTTTAGGAAATCATTTAAACATTTGTGAAATCTTTCTCATATTTTTGGAAATCTTTGCGAAATATTTGTAATATTTCTGAAATATTTGGTAATAATTGTGAAATTATTGAAATCATTGAAGTCTTTGTAAAATGTTTTTAATCTACCCGAAATCTTTGCGAAATATTTGAAATGTTTGTGAAATTTTTCAAATCTTTGAGAAACCACTAAATTCTCAAATCTATCTGGAATCTTTCAGATAGATTACAATTATTGAAATCATTAAAGTCTTCGTGAAATCTTTTAAATCTATCCGAAACATTTGCGAAATATTTGAAATCTTTGGGGAATCATTAAAATCTTTCTGAAATCTGTGGAAATCTTTGCGAAATCTTTGAAATTTTCAGGAAATCATTCAAATCGTTTTAATACCTTTGGAAATCTTTGCAAATTATTTGAAATATTTTTGAAATATTTGGTAATATTTGTGAAATTATTGAAATCATTAAAGTCTTTGGGAAATCTTCCAAATATATCCGAAATATTTGGAATCTTTGTGAAGTCTTTGAAATTTTTAGAAAATCACTGAAATATTTGTGTAATCTTTCTGATATCTTTGGAAATGTTTGGAAAATATTTTAAATATTTTTGAAATATTTGGTAATATTTGGGAAGTTATTGAAATCTTTGAAATCTTTAGGGAATCATTTCAATATTTCTGAAATGTTTCTGATATCTTTGGAAATCTTTGCGAAATATTTGATATATTTCTTAAATGTTTGGTAATAATTGTGAAATTATTGAAATCATTGAAGTCTTTGTAAAATGTTTTCAATCTATCCGAAATCTTTGCAAAGTATTCGAAATCTTTGTGAAATCTTTGAAATCTTTAGGAAATCATTGAAATATTTGTGGAATCTTTGGAAATCTTTGCGACATATTTGAAATATTTCTGAAATATTTAGTAATAATTGTGAAATTATTGAAATCATTGAAGTCTTTGTGAAATATTTTTAATCTATCCGAAATCTTTCCAAATAAATTTGAAATCTTTGAAATCTTTAGGAAATCATTAAAATATTTGTGAAATCTTTCTGATATCTTTGGAAAACTTTGCGAAATATTTTTAATATTTTTAGAATGTTTGGCATTATGCGTGAAAATATTGAAATCATTGAAATCTATTTGCAATCATTGAATTATTTGTGAAATCTTTTAAATCTATCCAAATCTTTGCAAAATATTTGAAATCGTTGTAAAATCTTTGAAATCTTTAGGAAATCATTGAAATATTTGGTAATATTTGCGAAATTTTTGAAATCATTGAAGTCTTTGTGAAATATTTTAGATCTATCTTAAATATTTGTAAAATCTTTGAAATCTTTAGGAAATCATTGAAATATTTGTAAAATCTTACTGATATCTTTGGAAATCTTTGCAAAATATTTTAAACATTTTTGAAATATTTGGCTTTATTCGTGAAAATATTGAAATCATTGAAATATTTTTGCAATCTTTGAAATCTTTTTGCAATCTTTGAAATCTATGTGAAATCTTTGCGAAATATCTGAAATATTTTTCAAATATGTGGTAATATTTATATATGTAATTATTGAAATCATTGAATTATTTGTGAAATCTTTTAAATCTATCCAAATCTTTGCAAAATATTTGAAATCGTTGTGAAATCTTTGAAATCTTTAGGAAATCATTGAAATATTTGGTAATATTTGCGAAATATTTGAAATATTTGGTAATAATTATGAAATTATTGAAACCATTGAAGTCTTTGTGAAATATGTTTAATCTATCCGAAATCTTTCAAAATATATTTGAAATCTTTGGAATCTTTAGGAAATCATTAAAATATTTGTGAAATCTTTCTGATATCTTTGGAAATCTTTGCGAAATATTTTTAATATTTTTGAAATATTTGGCTTTATTCGTGCAAATATTGAAATCATTGAAATATTTTTGCAATCTTTGAAATCTTTTTGCAATCTTTGAAATCTATCTGAAATCTTTGCGAAATATCTGAAATATTTTTTAAATATGTGGTAATATTTATGTAATTATTGAAATCATTGAATTATTTGTGAAATCTTTTGAATCTATCCAAATCTTTGCAACATATTTGAGATCATTGTGAAATCTTTGAAATCTTTAGAAAATCTTGAAATATTTGTAAAATCTTACTGATATCTTTGCAAATCTTTGCGAAATATTTTTAATATTTTTGAAATATTTGGTAATATTTAAGAAATTATTGAAATCATTGCAATCTTTGTGCAGTCTTTAAAATCTATCTGAAATCTTTGCGAAATATTTGAAATCTTTGTGAAATCAAGTCAAGATGAATACGGGAAGGTATATTTTGTTTTACGTTTCGACCACTTTTTTTCATCGATCGAATTTCCCCAGTAGACAATACTTTTACGCATTTTCGAGTAACCTCAATTGTAATGTAAAGTCGTAAGTACCGGATATAATTATCCCACCATTAATTTTTTTTGGCGTTGTCTAATAAAATAAGAAAACGGTGGGAAATAGAGTATATAATCGAGAATCATCTTTCAAACTGCGTCTTTCATTTGAAAAAATGAAGCACGTTTTTGGTACTCTCCTCTTGACCTTTGTGATTTTCTTCAATTCTGCTGGTAAGTAGAATCTTCAAAAATGTAATGTTCATTAATGAGTTTCCTGGCTTTCGCTTTATTTTCGCAACCTTTGACAATGTACTGCTTTTTAAATAGGAATATTCGAAATAAGTACAAGTATTGTGTGTTTACTAGTATACTATCGACTAAATAATTACCGTTTACTTAGGTAATAGTGTACTCCTGAATAAAGAGAAAAAGATTTTTCTCTAATTTGTTGAAAACTTGATTGAATTCTGCGTTCAATAAACCCCAGTTAAAGTAATTTGGTTTTTGTACGCATTACATTATCACTTGAGAAAGACAAACATAAAATTCCGATTTTTAAGGAATTTTGTTCGTCAACTTCAACTCTTGGCAGGAGCTAGGAAAATAAATTTTTTTATTCTATATTCCTGAAGAGAGATCTTCATGATTTCACCTCTCATTCAACCTATTGAACATTGAAAAGTCTTCACGGGTTCATGAAATAATAATTTTCATGTGCAAGCATGCTGAATTTAAAATACATCCCGCACTGTCCAATTTGGACAATTTTGTGTTTTAAATTAAGCATGTTCGCTCATAAGAATGATTATTTTATGAACCCTTTGATGATGAAATACAAAATACCTTAAAAATTAGAATTGTATTTTTGTTTTTCTCGCGTGATAATGTGATACGCTTGAGGCCAATTGAGGCCAATGTACCTCAACGAAGATGAGTGTTCTGATACTATTCGCTGGTAGTGTATAAACATTTATAGAAATAAAACGAATAATATTATTGCATGTGTGGTAATATATGTAAAAATATGAGATTTTGGCACACTGTGACCATCAAATCCTCAAAGTCGATGCCAGAGATGGGTTACAAAAAACGAAGATGCTGAAAAGTTACTTTTTGTAACTTTTGGGGTAACTTCGTTACTATTTTGAAAAGAAACTTGTTGCGTAACTTTAGTTACGATTTTGCAGTAACTTGGAACTTTCATTTCAGTTACATTGAAGATACTTTGTGTTTGTTGTACATTATCTCCTATTACGAGAAGTTCAAATTACAGTCTTATAGTTAGAATAACATCAACAAGTATATTTTTCGTTGAGAATTAATCTCTCTTGGTTAAAAATTAAATTAATTGGTTTAAAAATTTATGTGTTTTCTTAACAATTCAACTATTTTGGTAAAAAGTTCAACTGCTTGGTTGAAATGTAACTTTTTTTGTTCATAATTCATGTTTTTGGTTTAAAAATGCTGTGTAACTGTTTTGTAGAAAATTTATCTTTTTGAGTTGGTTGCAAAATAACTAACATTATTGTCGAGAATCCAACTCTTTTTTCAAATGTGTTTTGGTTTTCTTTGGAAAATTTATCTCTGCTGGTGAAAAAATTTCTAAAGAGGGCACCGTTATTTTTTGTTAAATTTGTTTTTTTCTGGTTGAAAATCTATACCTTGAAAGATGATCTAGTTTGTTTAAAAATCAGTTGATTGATTGAAGATTTAAAATTTTACTCAAAAATTAATCTTTTTGGTTGGAAATTTAACTATCTTGTTGCAAATTCTTCTTTTGAGGGGTGGAAAATTGAAATTTTTGTAAAAAAATTTAACTATATAGTTGAAAATTAACTTTTTTATTCGAAATTTAGCTTTTTGGCTTGAAATTTGTCATTTGGCATGAAGATGGTAGAAAATTCAACTATTTGGTTGACAATTAACTTCTTTGTTCAAAATTAATATTTTCGGTATGGAAATACAACCATTTGGTTGACATTCATGTATTTTGTTAAAAATTGAATAACTTTGGTAGAAAGCCCAAACTTGATTGAAAATTCATGTATTTTGTTAAAAATTTACTATTTTGGTAGGAAGCCCAAATTTGGTTGAGAAGTAACTTTTGTATTGAAAATTCATATGTTCTTCCAAATATTCAATTTCTTTATTTTCAATGTTATTTTTACGATTTACATAAAAAATACACGTCCTAGCGTAAAGTCGTTTTACGCGGATATAATTTAGGCTAAAAATTTGGTTAAATAAAATTTTATTGTGTTTTGTGTCATTTTTCCAAAAAGTTATTTTTTTTATTTTTAATGTATTTTTATAACCAAAATTTATAACAAATTTGTAAAGCTTTTTTGGTTTAATGTAATTTTTTAAGATTGAAACAAAAACTTTGCATCCTATCAAAAAATGATTAAAAACAAATTTGCATATCCTTTTTGGGCGAATGACTTTTTTTAATTAACTTTTTTCATCATGTGTCATTTTTTCAAGAATTTAATTTCTTTATTTTCAATGTGTTTTTCGATTAAGACAGAAACTACGCATCCTACCAAAAAATAATTCATACAACATTTGTAGTTCTCTTTCGGGCAAACTTGTGTCGTTTTTCCAAAAATTTAATTTTTTCATTTCTAATGTTATTTTCTACGATTAAAACAGAAATGGAAGCAAATGGAATTTTTGATATTTCATTACTTTTTTGGTGATTAAAACCAGAACTGTCAGTCAAAAAATGCAGGTGAACAAATTCGACCTTTCTTTTTGGTACCTAAAATTGTGTGCCAATTTGTAATTACAACTCAATCCACGTCTTTCAAACGTTATCCGGCATACATACGACCATGACAACGGCAACAACGACGATGACAGAAACCATCTGAAAAATCTGTTTTTTTTTTTATTCAGGGGGTCTCAGAACTTAGAGATTCAAAGAAATCTTCCCAGAAACTGAAGAAAAAAAAATTAAAGAAATTTACAGAAAAAAATGTGAAAAAAGCAATGTTTTCTCTGACCGGGTTTTTTCGATGAACAAACAGATTTTTGTGGTACAATCCGACAACACATTTATACCTTTACAAATAACTTTCAACTTGATTAATCTATAATATTGTTTATCGTCTGTTTACAGAAGCAGGTGATGAGGAGGAGAATTGGGGCGAAAACTTCCCGCCGCCACCAATAGGAAATCATCCACAAAATGGGAATAATAATAATATAAATCCTCAAATCAATAATAATAATAATAATAGAAATCGTATAATTTCTCAAAACCGACGTGCACGCATGCAAGCAACTTATATGCGACCTCCACCTCGGTATAGTAATCGAAGGAATCATTAAAAAAATGGTTACAAAGTTATAAAAATTTCTTGACCTTTTTCTATTTAGAGGAATAGATTCTCGATTCTTTAAACTGCCCAAATACCCCTGTAATATATATTTGAGTCATTAAAATCGTTTAAGTCAATTTAAAGAAAATTTAATTTTGAGATTTTTCAAATTTTGTCTATGAGCTTTGTAAACAATTTTTTAGCTTGAAATAACTTTTAGATGGGTGGTCCACGACTCGTCCTCATGTTTGTTTCAGAACCGGATTGTACGTATGGTCTGACCCTTGTGCATCCCCCGTGGTGACGGCAGGCAGTCTTCCACCACAAGGGCACTTTTACCCTATTTTCCTTGCTCGGAAAAATCTGTATCCAGGAAGTAATGCATGCCACGAATTAATAATAGCCTTTTTTTTAAGAAACCACTTAATTTTTCTTTGAACACTTTATTCCAAAATATAAAAAAAACCCATAGTTGTTGGAAAAACTTCAAGCAAGCCGGCAAGCCCATGTGATAGTTTAAGTTACAACATTGTTATAACTAATACAATGTTGTACCTTGTATTTCCCTCTTAATTTCATTATAAAGTAATAAAATAAAAAATGTATAATCTCAAGTCTGGAAGAAACAGAATTTTGATGGGACTACCCTTACGAAAAGATATGAGAGGAAAAAAATGACAGGTGTGTCATTTTTTCCCTGTCATTTTTTTCTGTCATTTTTTCGCGACCACAAGAAAACGACAGGCAAAATGACAGGAAAACGACAGCCGAAAATGACTGGCCCTGATTGGCCATAATTTATTATAATATCGTGTAACTTTGTAAATCATCGACGACTTACAGACTTATTCGTAAGCCATTTAAACTTTCCTGTAAAGCTTAAAAAATCATTAGCAAAATAAAACTAGTATGGAAATTTTCATGATGAAACACCTCTTTGTAGCCTGTTGCTAATTCCGGATTATCTTTCCAACACTAAGTGCTAAACTTAAGTACCACGGGCGAAAATTTCAGACTAATTTCAACTTTCTTTATTCCCTTAACAAATTGACTGGGTTGACTGTGTGCTCCAATTCCATGATCCAACAAAGAATGGTTCCGCCACGCGCAACCTACGGACCCTTTGATTGGTTCACTTTTTTTTAGATGCGCGTGGCGAGACCATTCTTTGTTAGATCATGGAGTTAGGAGCACGCATTGAACTTCTTCGGGGATAAAGAAAGTTGAAAATAATCTGAAATTGTTGCCCGTGGTACTGAAGTTTAGTCCTTTGTGAGGAGAAGAAGGCGTTAAAATGGCAAGTAGAACACATTCCACAATTTATGTGTTTGAAGATAATTCGGAATTAGCAACAGGCTACAGAAAGGTGTTTCGTCATGAAAATTCCCATAATAATTTTCTCTTGCCAATGATTTTTTAAGCATTACAGGAAAGTTCAAATGAGGCAAGTCGTCGAGAATTTATGTTACACAATATTATTATAAATTATGGCCAATTAGGGCCAGTCGTTTTCGGCTGTCGTTTTCCTGTCATTTTGCCTGTCGTTTCCCTGTCATTTTCTTGTGGTCGTGAAAAAATGACAGACAAAAAATGACAGGGAAAAAATGACACACCTGTCATTTTTTCCCTGTCATATCTTTTCGTAAGGGTAGAAGGTCGAGAAATTGTTCAGAAACCCGTTTTGTTGGATTCAGCAACAAGTTTCAAAAACTATCGAAATCCTACAAAGATATTATTATTATCCTGAGAGCTATTCATAGTTTCATAAGGTACTAAAAGTTCCAACATTTCCCTTTTTCATTTCGCCAGTCCAGTATCAATTATTTTATGGATATAGGTTTTCCCGGGTAAGGAAAAGACTAAAGGGGTAACAGTGCGCTGGTGGTGGTGAACTAACTGTCGTCACCGCGGAGGGTCCATATTGGTCAGACGGTGTACAATCTCGTCCTGAAGCAGGTGTGAGGACGAGTCGTGGACTGCCCCTTTAATTGGTCTATAATTTTCTTTGTCATATTTTTACAGTGTAATTCCGTTTGGCCAACATCCGAACTATGTAGGCGAAATTGCAGGTCCTCGGGCAAATTACAATAATGTTTATCAACAACAACAACATCAGCAACATCATCAACAACAACAACAACATCAACAAGGACGTGGACGTGGACGTGGAGCCCCTGGCAATGCCCACGTTGATAGAATCGATAGTCTAAATTCACGCATTTCCGGTCCACATAATGAAGAATTTGAAGAACGCAAATAGAGATGAGAACACAAGACATTTTATTCAATAATATTGAAATTTTGAAATGCATGTAAATTCTTCAATGTTCATAAAAATAAAAGAGTGATTAAATGATTCTAAGTTTTTGTCTATTATTACATTAAGAGTTGGATAAGTTACTTCTTTTGAGTAACTAGTTACATTTGAGTTCCTTATAAGTGTAACTAGTTATAGTTACTATATAAATTAACTTTAAGTTAAATGAAAAGTACTTTTTCACTTCGTTAACTTTATAATTAAAAAATCGAAATTATCAAGATGATACTTCATAAAAACTTAATTTAAAAATAATTAGGCATTACACTAGAGTCCCGCTATACTGGTTCCCGATATACAGGACAAGGTGGCCCAAGGAGGCTAGAGAGAGGCACTGTGAGGTCAGCGGAGCAATTCCACAACAACGCAGGAGTGTATGAAAAAAGTATAGTACCCTCGGTGGCTAATAGTGTCGTCTGCTTCAGACATTTTCAGTCATTTTAAGCTTGCAGCTCACATTTTTAATTTAAATAATTTTAAAATTTAATCTTGAAGACTTGAACAATTAGAAATTGAAAGCGTTTGAAGTTTGAAATTTTTGATAAAAAACATTTATAATTTAACATCTATTATTTATTAAAATATTTGGAAATTCTGAAAAAATTTCAAAAAATCTTTTAAATTTGAAAAATTTATAACAACTTTTAGATTTCTCAAGATTTGGAAATAAATTTTTGAAGCTTTTCACGGATGTTAGAACTATTTGAAATGAAAATAATTTAACTTCTAATTTACGAAGTGTTCAGTTGAAACATTTTAATTTTTAAATTTTCAATGGTTCTAGCTTAAAATTGCTTGAAATAATAAAATTTGGGAAATTATAAAGTTCATTGATTGATTCTTCAATTTAGAGCATTGAAAATGTTCACGTGGATTTATATTTTTGGAATTGAATCTGAATCTTTGAACTCTATAATTTATAAAAGTTAAAAATTCTGAATTTTGCAGTTTATCTGCATTTCATTAAAAATTGTTCAATTGGAAAGTGTTAGTACCTTCCATTTAATACGTTTGAATTATTGAGCATTCCAATTAAAGATTTTTGAATTAAAAAGACTTTTGAACTTCAATTTAAAAAGTTCAAAATTCAAGAATTCCACCTTGAGTGCTTTAATTTGTAGTTTATTTTTTATAACTTCGAATGGAAAAGAGTTTAGCTTTAAAGTTCGAATTTTTAAATTTTATTGACCGTAAAAAATGTTTGCGAACCGAGAAAAAACCGAGAAAAGACCGGGAATTTTTTTCTTCGATTCAAATGACAACCCTAATATATGTACGTACATACTTAAAAATGAATACTTTAATAAAGTTTGATTTTCGAGCACAAACATTTTCACGTTCATTATGATATTACAAAACCAAAATTACAAAAATATAAAGAAAATATTTTTTTTGGGTCAAAATTTCAACAGAAATGGTTCATACGGCCATAATTGTTTATGGTTTGGAGAATCCCGAGATAGTGGGACGGCCATTGAGAGTAAACCCGAAACGGCCAGTATAGCGGGACTCTCGTGTAGGTAAAGTAAATAAAAATACACAATAAATTTCGGAAAATGAACAAAAATGTATATTTAGAATAAAATTCAAATTAAGGAATAGACTTTCGAGTGATAGAATAGTTGCAAATACTACTTGCATGACTGTAGAAAATAATGCTTATAATGTTTATGCCTAAAAATTACGAGTTACATGAATTCCATGAATGCCATGAATTCCACGCTTTTTCACCCATTTATTATTTATTCATCTCACATTGAATTCCACGAATTCCTTGAATTTCGCGAATTCCTTGAATTTCACGAATTCCCTGAATTTCACGAATTTCTTGAATTCAATTAATTCCTTGAATTCCAAACACTTCTTGAATTCCACATATTCCATGAATTCCACAAATTCCTTGAATTCCACGAGTTCCTTGAATTCCATAAATACCTTGAATTCCACGAATTTCTTGAATTCCAAAAACTTCTTGCATCCACATATTCCATGAATTTCACGAATTCCTTGAATTCCACGAATTCCTTGAATTCCACGAGTTCCTTGAATTCCACGATGACCTTGAATTCCACGAGTTCCTTGAATTCCATGATGACCTTGAATTCCACGAATTTCTGGAATTCCATGAATTTTTCAAATTCCAAGAACTTCTTGAATCAAACGAATTCCTTGAAGTCCGCGAATTCCTTAAATTTCACAAATGTCTTGGATTCAATGAATTCCTTGCTGGAGAGTGACGTGACGAGCGGTTATTTTATTATAATAACGTCTAGAAAATACGTTCATTATGCGAATTACCTAAGAGAAATGTTTAAACAATTGAAAAATGGTTAAAAATGACGGGGCAATCTTACGTGAGCGATTAATGATTATTTATGAGAAAAAACTTTCAAACAGCGTGAATAAACCGTAATATTACGTAAAATTTGAATTTGTCACTTATGGGGGTTTTTTGGGATCCATAAGAGTGGCCTAAAGTGATTCACCCCCAAAATTTATAATTGGTTCTTATTCTCTGACGAATTCTGGACAATATACTGAAATACGAAATTATTTCTAACATTTGATCGCGTTTAAATATTGGATTTGCAAAAATCTGACTTTTTCCCATATTAAATCATTGAGAAACTTCATGGTTTTTGCGCGACCCCTAATATTATCCGATTTCGCTCAAATTTGAAGAAAATTTTTTCTTGGACATTCGAACAAAACTGTGGGTGAGAGCAGAGAAATTCTAAAAAAAAAAATACCATCAAGTATAAATAAGAACCACCCTAGTAGACACTGTGTTGGGTTGTAATTTATGAGAAGTAAGGTAAGGAGGGGCAGCGCCAACCAGTTAACAGTCAATGATTTTTTTAACGTTAATAAGATGTGGAACTGATCCACTTTTTTCTCATTTCGAGTCCTACATTATTGTATATCATATTTCTATAAGTATTAATTACATTAGTGAAACAATGATTTAATAATTCAATTATTTCCAACAAGCTGTATTTCGTCGGCTTTGCCCTACACCCGAGGGCAAAGCCAACCGCAGCTTGTTATGAAAATCAAAACATCTGAAGATGGCAAAACATGATGGTTCGCTTCTGTGGTATTTTATATACTGGAAAAATTACCTTAAAACATTTCCAGAAAGAAGAATAAGATATTTTTGATAAAAATAGTGATAGCTGTGATATAACCTTTTATGCGTTGACATTGCACTAGAGACGGACTATAACGCGCAAAGGTTTCTACCATATCAATACAAAACATCCGCTTTACCGACTGGATTAAAAATAATATTTAATAGTTTCTTGCATGTAGCCCAGAAGATAAGTGGCTGTTCTACATGACCGATCACTTATCGACAAAACTTATGATACGCTCATAACATAAGCACGTGTTAGCTATTATTTTCGTCATGCTTGCCCCACTGGTGAGGCCTCATTTATTTACAACATTAAAAATATTTGGGACTTGAATTAGGTTCATTTATTATAGTAAAATAATGTGATATTGTGTAATCAGTCAAAATATAAATTTTTCATACTGTAAGTATTACCATTAATGTTGAAAACTTTATATTTCTGCAAGCGAATCTTCCATTCTTTCGTTGTCAAAACTGTTTTCTGCATAATTTTTCTTTTACATCGTCCATTTTAAAGATTTTAGTACGTAAAACTATCTGTATGATGTAATAGATTTATTTAATGCAAAGTAATATTAAAATTGTTAAATAATAGCGATGTTATAAGCAAAGTCGCCTTTGCCCCACCGGTTGACGCTGCCCCTCCTTACCCTAACTTAGTTACTGCAAAGTTACGTTATTTGTAACCTCTAGGGTAACTTTGTTACTATTTCAAGCAGTAACTTGTTACGTAACTTAATTTAGATTTTTGCAATAACGTCGAACTTTAATTTTGGTTACTTTTTGAAGTTATTTTCTTTTTTGTATAAATCTCCTATTAAGAGAGGCTTATGAGTCCTTTTGGTTTGGAAACTCAACAATTTATAGGAAAATTTTTGTTTTTCTTGGTTCAAAAGTCGTCGGCTCTTTCGTTTCGGAATTGATCTTTCTTGAAAATCATTTTTTTTCCAAACTAAACTATTTTTGTAGAAAATAAATCTGATTTGGAAGAGGATTCAGCAATTTTGTTGACAATTCGTCATTTTTGGTTGAACACAAGTGTGTTTGAATTCAAATAAAAATATTGCTTGATAGAAATAAATGATATTTTTCGTTCAACATTCATCTATTTTGGTTGAAAGTTCAACTTGCTGTAGAGGGTTGAGCTATTTTGTTGAAAATTAGTCTTTTCTGGTTGAAGAGTTAACTACTTGGTTGAAAGTTGAACTACTTTGTTAAAAAATTCAAATATTTGGTTAAAGATTGATAATTTTAGTAGAAAATTCATCTCGTTGGTTGAAAATTTAACTATTTTGTTTCAAATTCTTTGAACTTCCTTGTTAAAAATTAATTTTATTGTTTCAAGGTTCATTATTCCAATTACAAATTAGGGTAAGATAAAATGGATTGCCTTTCCATTGTTTCAACAATAATAATACGAAGGCAATCTATTGTATCTTACCTGAGTCACCTTCATGATAATTCCTTCAATGTGTGCTCTCACATATTTTAGAAGCTTCAAAAGAGTGTACTGAAAGGAAAAAAATTATCGACTTTTTCTCTGGATTCTTAGGTAGCAAATCGTGCAGTAGAGTTGGCTCCAGTAGGTGTACTGGAATACTAAAAATTCAAATTTTCAATGAAAAGCACGAAATCTTGAGAAACAATCGAATAAAATAAAACTAAACATTATAAAATTAATAACTTTCTTGGAGGCGATTATATAACTTTTTCACTTTCACTTCTACTTCCACTTCTTGTAAATTCACTTTATTTTTTTTTTAAATTTTCGTGACAATGAAAAAGTAAAAAAAAAGCAACCGCTTGCTGATCAGCTCTAAACCTGGGCCAGACCAGGATTTTAGGGTTACTACTTATTTTTAATTATTTTAGACACACTGTAAGTTTTTGAAATAGCTAATCAGCATCAGTTCTGGGCCAGGAAAGACTTTACAGACTAGACGCTCTAGTAAAAATCCAACATTATTATTTATTGTCACTTGGAGAATTTTAAAATGTTTAGATGAATTTTTCTATCAGGATAGAAAAGACGAATATTTTATGCGTGTTTTTCCTAATTTATCAATTGTATAAACAAGATTCATAAGTTTTTATTTATCCTCAATAAAACATTTGGCATATGCTTATACGTATCATTGTACACTTTAAAAAATGTTTGCGATTTCACAAGAACTTACATTACAAATTGTAATGTAAAGTCACAAGTACCGTATATATTATTATCTCACCACTAATTTTTTTGACACTGTCTAATACGATAAGAAAAAGGTGGGGAATAGAGTATATAATCGCGAATCATCTTTTAAACTGCTTCTTTCATTTGATAAAATGAAGCACGTTTTTGGTACTCTTCTCTTGACCTTTGTGATTATCTTCAATTCTGCTGGTAAGCATAGTCTTTGAAAACTAAATGTTCATTAATGATATTGCTGACTTTCGCTTTATTTTCGCAACCTTTGATGTTCGAAATAACTACAACAAATATTGTTTGTTTATTTGTACGCTATCGACTAAATAATTAGCCTTGATTTTGACAAGTGATAACGCCATCCTGAATATAGAGAAAACACTTTTCTTTAACTTATTGGAAACATTATTAAATTCTGCATTAAATACACCTCAGTTAAAGTAATTTGCAAGTTTGTATTCATTACATCATCACTTGAGAAACACAAACATTAAATTCCGATTTATAAGGAATTATGTTTTTCAACTTCAACATTTGGCAGGAGCAAGGAAAATAAATTTATTGATTTTTATTGATTTTATATTCCTGAAGAGCGATCTTTATGATTTTACCTCTCATGCAAGCCATTGAACACTGAAAAGTCTTAACGGGTTCATAAAATAATAATTTTTATGTGCAAGCTTGCTGAATTTAAAATATATTACCGCACCGTCCAATGTGGTTAATTCAACGTATTTTAAATTAAGCAGGTTCGCACATAAGAATTATTATTTTATGAATCCTTTGAAAATTTTACAATTTTTAATGGCTCAAATGGAAGGTCAAATTCTGAAGATCGCTCTTGTAATATATATCAAATTAATAAATTCATTTTCCTAGCTCCTGCGCCAAGAGTACTTAAACCTGGGTTAGTGGTCCGATACTATCCGTCGGTAGTGCATAGCATTTACAGAAATAAAAAAAATATTCTTGCATGTGATGATATATGTAAGAATATCAGATTTCGGCACACTGAGACCATCAAATTCTCAAAGCTGATACCAGAGATGGGTAGTAACTTATTACAAGAAAAGATGTTACTGAAAAGTTACTTTTCTTGTAACTTCTATGGTAACTTCGTTACTATTTTAAAAAGCAGCTTGTTACGTAATTTAGTTACGATTTTTCAGTAACTTGGAACTTTAATTTCAGTTACTTTGAAGTTAGTTTGTGTTTTTTGTATATTATCTCCTATAAAGAGAGGTTCCAATTACAGTCTTTTTTAGTTAGAATAACATCAACTACTATACTTTTCGTTAAGAATTAATCTATTTTCGTTAAAAATTAAACTACTTGATTGAAAATTCACGTATTTTGTGAAAAATTCAATTCTGCCGTGATTTGGAAGAACACCGTTAACTGGTAGGCATCCCTGTGAATGGCTACAGAAATAATTTCGGTCACATTATTACCCCTTTCGATCTTCTTGTGGGGGGAGGCAACCTGTGACTGGTCGAAGAAATAATTCAGATCACATACGTTCCCCTTTCCAACTTCTCGCGGGGGGCAGGAAAGCAACCCTGTGAATGACCACAGAAATAATTTCAGTCACATTATTAACCCTTTCCAACTTTTGACTGGTGAGTGGTCGCGGAAATAATGTTGGTCACATCCTTACCCCTTTTCAATGTCTCGTGGGAGGAAGGCACCCTTGTGACTGTCCATAAAAATAAATTAGGTCACATACCTTCTTCTTTCCAATATCTTCAGGGGGCGGAAAAGCACCCCTGTGACTGTTCACAGAAATAATGTAGGTCACATCCTTACCCCTTTCCAACTTCTCGTGGGGGCGGGAAGGCTCCCCTGTAAATAGCCACATAAATGATTTCAGTCACATTATTACCCCATTCCAACGTCTGACTGGTCGCAGAAATAATGTAGGTCACATACTTTCCCCTTTTCCAATGTCTCGGGGGTAGGCTGGGGGGGATGCCATCTCTGTGGATAGTCGCAGAAATAATGCAGGTCACATTATTACCCCTTTCCATCTTCTCG